>JASVEL010004970.1:0-145651 GCA_032618575.1 Nicotiana noctiflora | reverse complement strand
ATAAGTGCCGCTCGGCACATACACTTCGCCAAATACCACTAGGCAACATACTACCAAGAACCGGAAACCCACGGGCAACACAGACTAAGAAAGAGTACAATTATCGCTCTATACATCAAGAATGTCTATACAACGAAAATAAGGGAAATAACCGATATCACTAATGAGAATAGAAGGGGACTCTCCGGATCCGCGGACGTAGCAGATCATACCTCAAGTCTCATGAAAGTGCTCCTAAATCACCTGTAGTGCGCCTGATCTGATATACCTGGATCTACACAACAAAAGTGTGCAGAAGAGTAGTATGAGTACACCACGGCGGTACTCAGTAAGTGCCAAGCCTTGCCTCGATGGAGTAGTGACGAGGAAGGTCGGGGCCCTACCGAGAAATAATAACATAATGATAATAATAATATCGAGCAGTTCAAATAACAATGAGACTGAAATAACAACAATAAAGTAAATACTGCAACCGTCTACAATTACGCTAACAAAGAGTAACCAACACAACAAAAATACAAATCAACAAGTCCACGATCTCCGGGAATTGAACCCGCAGTCCATCTCTATATTCAACAACTGAGGATCTCCGGGAATTGAACCCGTAGTCCATACATCAGTATCTATGGGTCTCCGGGAATCGAACCTGCAGCCCTCGGATCTCCGGGAATTGAACCCCAATCCGTATCTCAATATCTCAGGATCTCCGATAATTGAACCCGCAGTTCGTATCTCAATAGCTCAGAATCTCCAGGAATTGAACCCGCAGTCCGCATCCCAATAACTCTGGGTCTTCGGGAATCGAATCCGCAGCCCTTGGATCTCCTGGAATTGCACCCGCAGTCCACAAACACAAACAATATCAATAAGAGGAAAAACACAAAGAAATATGAAATACATAGCTACAATTTACACCAAAACCAGTATCAACAAGTTCCAGGAAATTCAATTGAGACAAGTAAGACACTTAGACAGATAATCCTATCTAATCATGCTTCTCTAACTCACACCAGATAAATCTCACAATTGAATCAATTAAATAACAAGGATATCACGATTTGAACAGTTCAAGTAAGGTGGTTTTTCAACAATATGCGCAAGTACACGCCTGTCACCTCGCGTACAAGGCATTTAAATCAACACATAATATCCTAGGGGAGAATGTTCCCCCACGCAAGGTTAGGCAAGTCACTTACCTCAACTCCGGTACAAAACCGCTAAGAAACGACTCTCTTGCCACGAGTATCCGATTGCGAGTGGCCCGAATCTAGTCAAACCCATTACACAGTGTAAATAACATCGTAAATAACTAATTACAATGATAAAATTACAGCTACATCGCAAAAGTGGGTGAAATGACCAAAATACCCCTGCATCCATCGGCTGGCAATTGAAATATTTTTACGTTTTCAGAACCCTCGTACTGTCACGAGTCTAACCATATAAAAATCTCCCAAATCGGACCACAAATGGCCCCTCAAATCCCAAATTTAAAGTTTTTGCTCCAAGCCCTAATTTCTTACAATTTTGCTATGTTTTCATAAATTTCAAGGATGATTCTTCAATAAAATCATGTATTTAGTTCATAGGACTTACCTCTAATCACTTCTCGTCAAAATCTTTTCAATTCCCGTCTAAAAGCTCTCAAGAATGACAAAAAATCTTGGAAAAATGAGTTTGATTCGCGGATGAAATGTTTTAAAACATTCTGCCCAGGTATTTTGTTCACCGCGATCGCGGGAAATGCTTCGCGATCGGGGAGAACAAATTTTTTGCCCAAAAATCACCCTTCGCCATCGCGGGAAATGCCTCGCGATCGCGGTGAACAACTTCCGGTTCCTCCGGACAGGCTTCAGTAAAATGATCATAACTTTTTACACACAACTCCAAATGACAAATGATTTGTTGTTCAGGAAACTAGACACATAGGGCTATAACTTTCATTTGTTGATCATTTTCTGAATCCTTATTCATTTCGAGATACAAGCTTCCAAATCCATTCGTGTGTTTTAGAGATCCTTCTCGGACAGCCTATAGTGTAACGTCCATAACGTTTTCTACAAATTTCCAAATCAGGATTTCTTTAGCTCTCTGAAAACTAGACACGATGATCTACAACTTTCGTTTTTGAATCACCTCAAAATACCATGTAGATAAAAAGATATGATCTTCCGAAGTAGGACCTGCGATAGAAATTTCTTCTTCGCGATCGCATCGCGAAGCACTCTACGCGATCGCGACCAATTCCCCGCGATCGCGTAGAGCACTGCTGTAGCCAAAAACCAACAGTTAAAAATGTCCGAGAAATGGTCCGAAACCACCCCGAAACTCACCCGAGGCCCCCGGGACCTCAACCAAAAGCACCAACACTTCCTATAACCTTATTCAAACTTGTTCCAATCATCAAAACACGTCCATAAACACAAAATTATCAATTTACAACAGATTCAAGCCTAAATTTATCAAATTTTTCCAAAACTCACATTCGATCCGAAACCGAACCAAATGACGTCCGAATGACATGAATTTTTTTGGACATATCCAAAATTACCTAACGAAGCTACTGCAACTGTCGGAATTTAATTTCGACTCCCGGATCAAAATCTCACCTATCGATCGGATTTCAAAAAATTTCAAATTTCGGCATTTCAAGCCTAATTGAGCTACAAACCTCCAAAATACATTCCGAACACGCTCCCAACCTCGAAATCACCTAACGGAGCTAATAGAACCATCGGATTTTTGTTCAGAGGTCGTCTTAACACTGTTCCGAGTACGGGCCATTTTTCAACTGTTAACCTCTCATTTAGGGACTAACTGTCCCGAAACACTCTGAATCCTAATACCGAAAGTCCCGGCAAACCAAAATAGCATAAATGAACTTAGGTGAAGCAGTTAATAGGGGTTTAGGGAATGAATTCTGAAAACGACCGACCGGATCATTACATCTTCCCACACTTAAAACATTCGTTCGTCTTCGAACGAGCATGGAAAACATACTTGAAGCAGCAAAAATATGAGGGTACTGGCTGCTCATATCCTACTCGGTCTCCCAAGTCGCCTCCTCGAGCGGCTGACTCCCTACTGGACCTTCACTGAATCAATGTCCTTTGACCTTAGTTTTCTGATATGCTTGTCCAAAATGGCAACTGGCTCCTCAACATAGGATAGGTCCTTGTCCAGCTGGTCTGAACTAAAATCCAACACGTGCGACGGATCACCATGATATCTCCGGAGCATCGAGACATGAAATACCGGATGAACTCCTATCAAGCTGAGAGGTAGTGCAAGTTCATAAACAACTCCTCCAACACGCTTCAATATCTCAAAAGGGCCAATAAACCTTAGACTTAACTTCCTTTTCTTCCCAAATTTCATAATGCCCCTTTATAGGTGTAACATGAATCATGACCTTCTCTTCCACCATATCGGAACCATCACGAACTTTACGATTCGCATAACTATTCTACCTGGACGAGGTTATACAGAGTCTATCCTGAATCACTTTGAACTTTTCCAAAGTATTCTAAACCAAGTTTGTGCCCTATAATCTAACCTCACCGGACTCAAACCAACCCACCAGGTCTTTGGTTCTCATAATTAACCTGCTCACAGTTGGGGCACCGAGCTAAAATTCAGACTAGGCTCTGAAAGATCCAACCTCACAACTGGCTGACAAATGCCTGAACATCCATTGCCATAGGCCTCTTTATGTTGGTAGGTAAGTCAAACTTCCCAAACACTCTGCCCGGCGACTCAAAGCATCGGCCACTACATTAGCTTTTGCTCGGGTGACACAAGATACTGATGTCATATTCCTTACCACAACTCTAACCACCCTCTGTAGCGCAAATTTAGATCCAACCAAATATCCTCATTCGATGCCACGTGGCCTAAGAATGCCACATAATACATCTAGAACTCACATTTTGAAAATTTTGCATGTAATTTCTTTTCTCTCAGATTTTGAACCACTGTCCTCAGGTGCTGCTCGTGATCTTCCCGATTCCGAGAATACACCACAATTTCATCAATAAAGACAATAACAAAGGGTAACGATATTGCCGAAATACACTGTGCATCAAATGCACAAAAACCGTCGGTGCATTAGTCAGCCCAAATGCATACATGGAACTCATAATGATCATATTGAGTCCTGAAGCAAATCTTATGCTAATAACCATGTCTCTGATCAAAATAGTTATTCATAAATCACAACATTGCCAATTAACCTTATGTTAACAAACATCTCATTTCAGACCTCCACTTTACTCACAACGAAGCATAAAAATCTCATAATTACTTACTTGAATTGACGAGTCACATTTAACACCACTTGGGCGCCCATCTCGTAGGCTAAAACTCAATGTTTATAACACAAAATGATTGAATATTAACAGAAAATACACAAGAATTATCAATTAAGCCTAACATGCATGACTCCCATTTAAAAGGTAGTACAAAATTTATAACTTTTCACCGCTAGGACCTCGTCCTTATATAACATCCACCGTAGCTTCTAGCTCGGTTTAAAGCATTTCACATCATATAATTAATCGAGGATATCATCCTCAACTCTGAATCACAAGTATTTGCACATTGCGCCAACTGAAAATTTTCATTTCCTTTCTTTCTCTTTTCAATAATTTCCGTCAAAGAGAATCACAATATATAATGAACCCTCGTACCGGGCATATAACCAACAATTGAAATTAATTATCCTGAAATTACATCAAAACCCACTCTAGTAAGTAATAGAAAGTCACTTTTAGCCTCATAGATATTTATTATTATTATTATTTTTTTTTGACCAACACATAATGATAGAGATAACTATCTCAATATAATATCCCAACGTGAGTATTCACAGGAGTATATCTCAGGATTACGAAGGTCACTCATGTGCGGAGCACATTAAAAGGACTCGCCTCCATTTTCAAAACCAAATCAAGTTAAGGAAAAATATCTTTTTATAACAATCAGCGATTGTACATGTAATGACACCATCAGGTCTAGTGGCCTCAGCCACACTTAGTAGTTATATCAATGGGTCTCGGGCATCAACCTCTTAGGCGCCATCTACCCATTCGTTCTCCATCTCTAACTTGTAGCGTATGTAAATTGGTAACTATAATGGAGTGTGTAGACTGTGTGTTCTGATGAAATAGATTTCTCCCAAGTCTGGGACAACTTCTCATGATGTTTCCACTATCATCACATTCATAACAACTCATCCGCAGTTCGACCTCTCCATTTTCGCTGTTGTAATTGTGTTTGTTAGATGTCCTAATCCCATGTATAGTAGGTTTATAATATGTCCTAGTTTGATACGTAGTAGGAGTAGAATATGTATTATAAATAGGGCTCATCGTATCATTGTTAATACATCAATAATATATTCTTCTTCCGTGCTTTCTCACATGGTATCAGAGCCACCGTGAGAAATTAATCGTTGTGCCTCATTCCAACGATATCCGGAAAGAAATAACTCAATCACCGTGCAATTTTCCGGTGACCTAAGTGACTAATTGCGTAAAAGTCACTAATTATTAGTGTTGTGCAAAATCCAACACCACCAAAAGCTCACCCACATAATTCCGACCAACCCCCAGAAATTTCACCGGAAAACTCCAACCCACGCGCCCCCACGCGCCTGCCGGAGCACTGCCGGCGGCGGCGCGTCAGCCTCACGCGCCGGCGCGTGAGAACCCTTCCCGACCAGATTTCAAAATTGTTTCTTCAGGCAGCCTGTTCGTGTGTCCTTTCCGAGCCCACCCATCTAGTTCAAATCAAATTCTGACCACTTTTAATATTTTCCGGTACCTACAGTGTTTTTCCGGCAAAAAAAAGGCTAGTTCCGGCCAGATTTTCGAAAACTTTCTTTGGAACAGTGTTGTCGCCTTGAGAATTCCGAGCCTACCCATCCTGTTTTCGTTCGATTCCGACCACTTTGAAATTTTTCCGGTAGCTACAGTACTTTTTCAGCAAAAACAGTATTTTCAGCATCTGTTTCAGAGAACTTTCGGTTGATTCTTTTTTGTTATCCGGTGATAATCCTACTATGTCTTTGGGAATCGATGCTTTAGGGTCTAGAAACCCGGGTTCTGGCAGTTCCGGTGTTATGATTACCTCATAACCTTTAATGGGAGGTTCAAATTACTTAAATTGGGCTTCATCTGTCGAGTTGTGGTGTAAAGGTCAAGGAGTTCAAGATCACTTAACAAAAAAGGCTAGCGAAGGTGATGAAAAGGCCAAAACACAGTGGGAGAAGGTCGATGCTCAGTTATGTAGTATCCTGTGGCGATCTATTGATTCCAAGTTGATGCCCTTGTTCCGTCCATTCCAGACTTGTTATTTAGTTTGGGAAAAGGCTCGTAATCTCTACACTAATGACATATCTCGTTTCTATGATGTAATATCGCGAATGACAAACTTGAAGAAACAAGAATTAGATATGTCTACTTACTTGGGACAAGTTCAGGCAGTCATGGAAGAATTTGAGACGTTGATGCCAGTTTTTGCTAGTATTGAAAAACAACAAGAGCAACGACAGAAGATGTTTCTAGTTCTTACACTCGCTGGACTCTCTAATGACCTTGATTCAGTACGTGACCAGATTTTGGCTAGTCCAACCGTCCCCACGGTTGATGAATTATTCTCTCGATTACTTCGCCTTGCTGCAGCACCTAGCCACCCAGTAAGCTCACAGCAGACACTTGACTCATCTGTCCTCGTATCCCAGTCAGTGGGACAATCGGGCATCTCATACTATAGAGAATAGACGACGAGGAGGTCGTTTTGGAAGATCTAGACCCAAGTGCTCTTATCGTTATAAACTTGGACACACTCGTGACGTGTGCTATTCTTTACGTGGCCGCCCATCCAAAAATGCTTATGTTGCTCAGACTGAGACTACGGGTAACCAGGGATTTTCTTTATTTGAAGGGGAGTATAATGAGTTCCTTCGATATCGAGCAAGTAAGCGGACATCTCCACAAGTAGCTTCTGTTGCTCAGACTAATACTTCTGTTGCTGGTATTTCTTTTGCTTGTGTTTCTAGACTTCTGAACAATGGGTTGTGGACTCAGCCGCTTCTGATCATATCTCTGGTAATAAATCACTTTTGTCAAATATTGCATATTCACGGTCTCTTCCCTCTGTTACTTTAGCCAATGGGTCTCAAACCAAAGCAAAAGGAGTTGGACAAGCGAATCCCCTACCCTCTGTCACTCTAGATTCCGTTCTTTATGTCCCTGGTTGTCCTTTTAATCTTGCATCTGTTAGTCGTTTGACTCGTGCCCTCCATTGTGGTATATATTTTATTGATGATTCTTTTATTATGCAGAACCGCAGTACAGGGCAGACGATTGGAACAGGACTTGAATCAGAAGGGCTTTACTACCTTAACTCCCTAAAATCATCCAAGGCATGTCTAGTTACAGATCCTCCGGACCTAATTCACAGACGTTTAGGACATCCAAGCTTATCCAAACTTCAGAAGATGGTGCCCAGTTTGTCTAGTTTATCCACATTAGAGTGTGAGTCATGTCGAGTGTGAGTCATGTCAGCTCGGGAAACATACTCGAGCCTCCTATCCTCGTAGTATTGAGAGTCACGCAGAGTCTATTTTTCCTTTAGTTCATTCTGATATATGGGGTCCTAGTAGAGTCAGTTCAACCTTAGGATTTCGTTATTTTGTTAGTTTCATTGATGATCATTCAAGATGTACTTGGATTTTCTTAATGAAAGATCGTTTCGAGTTGTTTTCTATATTCCAGAATTTTTGTGCTGAAATTAAAAATCAATTTGGTGTCTCTATTCGCACTTTTCGCAGTGATAATGCCTTAGAATATTTATCCACTCAATCTCAGCAATTTATGACTTCTCAAGGAATTATTCATCAGACCTCTTGTCCGTATACCCCTCAGCAAAATGGGGTTGCAGAGAGAAAGAATAGGCACATCATTGAGATTGCTCGCACACTTCTCATTGAATCTCATGTTCCGCTGCGTTTTTGGGGCGAATGCAGTTCTCACAGCTTGTTATTTTGTTAATCGGATGCCTTCCTCTCCCATCTAGAATCACATACCGTATGCAGTATTGTTTCCCCAATCACCCATATACTCTGTTCCCCCTCGTGTTTTTGGGAGCACTTGTTTCGTTCATAACTTAGCCCCCGGAAAAGATAAGTTAGCTCCTCGTGCTCTCAAACTATGTCTTTCTTGGTTATTCTCGTGTTCATAGGGGATATCGTTGTTACTCACTTGATCTTCGTAGGTACTTTATGTCCTCCGACGTCACATTTTTTGAGTCTAAACCTTTCTTTACCTCTTTTGACCATTCTGACCCCTTGATATATCTGCAGTCTTACCTATACCGACCTTTAAGGAGCCTGCTATAACTCCTCCTTCTACTTCCGCCACAGAAGCCTTACCCGAGTCTCCTATAGTTCCTCCTTCACCTTCCACTATAGAAGTCTTATCCATTCCGGCCGTTGAGGAGTCTTGTGTGGTTCCTCCTAGACTCCCTGCCACAGGAACACCACTTTTGACATATCATCGTCGTCCGCGCCCAGCATCAGGCCCAACCGATTCACGTCCTGCACCTGACCCTGCTAATACTGCGGACTTGTCTCCTCTTAATCAATCGATTGCACTTCGGAAAGGTATACGGACCACCCTTAATCCTAATCCCCATTATGTCGGTTTGAGTTATCATCGTTTGTCATCACCCTATTATGCTTTTCTATCTTTTTTGTCCTCTGTTTCCATCCCTAAGTCAACAGGTGAAGCATTGTCTCATCCGGGATGGCGACAGGCTATGATTGACGAGATGTCTGCTTTACATACGAGTGGTACTTGGGAGCTTGTTCCTCTTCCTTCAGGTAAATCGACTGTTGGTTGTCGTTGGGTGTATGCAGTCAAAGTTGGTCCAGATGGCCAGGTTGATCGACTTAAGGCTCGTCTTGTTGCCAAAGGATATACTCAGATATTTGGACTCGATTACAGTGATACTTTCTATATCCGTGGCTAAGATAGCATCAGTTCGCCTTTTCCTATCCATGGATGTTGTTCGCCATTGGCCTCTCTATCAGTTGGACATTAAGAATGCTTTTCTACGAGGTGACTTTGAGGATGAATTTTATGTGGAGCAACCAACTGGGTTTGTTGCTCAAGGGGAGTCTCGTGGTCTTGTATGTCGCTTGCACCGGCCACTTTATGGTCTAAAGTAGTCTCCTCAAGCCTGGTTTAGTAAGTTCAACACAGTTGTCCAAGATTTTGGCATGACTCATAGTAAAGCCGATCACTTTGTATTCTATCGGCATTCTACCTTGAGTCTCCGTATTTATCTAGTGGTCTATGTTGATGACATTGTTATTACCGGCAATGACCAGGATGGCATTACAAAATTAAAGCAACATCTCTTGCAACACTTTCAGACTAAGGATCTGGGCAAACTAAAGTATTTTCTTGGTATTGAGGTTGCTCAGTCTAGCTCAGGTATTGTGATCTCACAACGAAAGTATGCCTTAGATATTCTTGAAGAGACAGGAATGACAGGTTGTAGACCGGTTGACACCCCGATGGATCCGAATTCTAAACTTATGCCAGGACAGGGGGAGCCTCTAGCGATCCTGCAAGATATAGACGGTTGGTTGGTAAATTAAATTACCTTACAGTGACAAGACCTAACATTTCCTTTCCTGTGAGTGTTGTGAGTCAGTTTATGGATTCACCGTGTGATAGTCATTGGGATGCAGTTGTTCGCATTCTTCGGTATATAAAATCAGCTCCAGGCAAAGGTTTATTGTTTGAGGATAGAGGCCATGAGCAGATCGTTGGATACTCAGATGCTGATTGGGCAGGATCACCTTCTGATAGACGTTCTACGTCTGGGTATTGTGTCTTGGTAGGAGGAAATTTGGTGTCCTGGAAGAGCAAGAAACAGAATGTGGTTGCTCGATCTAGTGCAGAAGCAGAATATCGAGCGATGGCTTTGGCGACATGTGAGTTAATTTGGATCAAACAGTTGCTCAAGGAATTAAAATTTGGTAAAATTAGTCAGATGAGACTTGTTCGTGATAATCAAGCTGCTCTTCATATTGCGTCAAATCCTGTGTTTCATGAGAGAACTAAACTCATTGAGATTGACTGTCACTTTGTTAGAGAAAAGATACTCTCGGGAGATATTGCTACAAAGTTCGTGAAGTCGAATGATCAACTGGCAGATATTTTCACCAAGTCCCTCACTGGTCCTCGTATTAACTACATATGTAACAAGCTCGGTACATATGATTTGTATGCACCAGCTTGAGGGGGAGTGTTAGATGTCCTAATCCCATGTATAGTAGGTTTATAATATGTCCTAGTTTGATACGTAGTAGGAGTAGAATATGTATTATAAATAGGGCTCATTGTATCATTGTTAATACATCAATAATATATTCTTCCGTGCTTTCTCACAACTAGAATAACCATTTAAGGAATCCCATGCTAGTGGTGCATTAAAAGATGTTTATTCTATGAGAGTGCCCTGATTAACTTGAGCACTACGAGTATTCTGAAATCGATTCAACTTTCCTGTTGTTACTGAAATATAGAATTATTATGGACATAGGAACATCAAAGGTCCCAACATCATCCCATACTAATCTCAGCTCTTACTCGTATACAAGTTTTAGAGAACTTTTGAATACCACTGAAATACATTGCTCGCCAAATCTGATATGACACATGACCCACAAGTTGATCGTTGATAATGAACTCCTTTCACTTGGTGCAAGCCATAAGATACATCCTGATAATCCACAATACTAACCTTTATCGCTTGTACGTCATCATCATTAGACAACTCAAGACATTCGTTTGGCAAATGTACTTATTAGGATAGTTAAACTCACTTCCCCCAGTATCTCTGTTGCTAGTTGTACCCATCGCTAAATAGACATCTCATACGAACCTTATAGTCTTTATTACCACCAACTATCTTTAGATCTACATACACCTCGTGATTCCCCATGTGCATTGTAAACCTTCTCAAGACCGTACTTATCAACTGAATGTCAGAACCTAGTGTACCCCATGTGCACAATTGAATGGATCTCTCAATACTACATTATCGATATGGATGACACGCGGTAATAATGGTTGAGTAAATTCTTGGCTCCCTTATAATCCTTCTGTAGCATCACGAACCGTCGGCACATATTTGATACCGAGTGCGCAATTTCAATACACGAGTGGATGCAAAAGAACATATGATATAGACTCCAACTGAATAAATGACGCACGATAAGGAATGAAATGAAGTGGAATTTTCCTAACGGTTACATAGCCTCTCGTAGATAAATACGGACGTCTCCGTATCGATCACCGAGACTCTAAATAACCGGTCTGTGTCCCGTGAATCCTATGAACCTAGAGCTTTGATACCAATTTGTCACGACCCTAGTTCACCAATCGTGAACCTGTCATGACGGCACCCGGTCTTCGCGACTAGGTAAGCCTAACACGATGCGGAATATACAATTAACAGCGGAATAATGTAAATGAAATGTAATAATTGCCGCTCGGCACATACACTTCGCCAAATACCAAAAGAAAACATACTACCAAGACCCGTAAATCTACGGGCAACACCGACTAAGAAAGAGTACAACTGTGGCTCTATATATCAAGAATATCTATACAACGGAAAATAAGGGAAATAACTGATATCACTAATGAGAATAGAAGGGGACTCTCCGGATCCGCGGACGTAGCGGATCATACCTCAAGTCTCCTAAAAGTGCTCCTAAATCACCTGTAATGTGCCTGATTTGATGTACCTGGATCTGCACGACAAAAGTGTGGAGAAGAGTAGTATGAGTACACCACGGCGGTACTCAGTAAGTGCCAAGCCTAACCTCGACGGAGTAGTGACGAGGAAGGTCAGGGCCCTACCGAGAAATAATAACATAATAATAATAATAATATCGAGCAGTTCAAATAACAATGAGACTGAAATAACAACAATAAAGTAAACCATCTACAATTAAGCTAACAAAGAATAACCAACACAACAAAAATACAAATCAACAAGTCCAGGATCTCCGGGAATTGAACCCGCAGTCCCTCTCTATATTCAACAACTAAGGATCTCCGGGAATTGAACCCGCAGTCCATACATCAGTATCTCTGGGTCTCCGGGAATCGAACCCGCAGCCCTCGGATCTCCGGGAATTGACCCCCAATCCGTATCTCAATATCTCAGGATTTCTTTAGCTCTCTGAAAACTTGACACGATGATCTACAACTTTTGTTTTTGAATCACCTCAAAATACAACAACAACAACAACAACCCAGTATATTCCCACAAGGTGGGGTCTGGGGAGGGTAATATGTAGACAGGCCTTACCTCTACCCGAGAGGGCAGAGAGGCTGTTTCCAATCGACCCTCGGCGCATGGAAAAGAAAGGCAAACAAACAAAACAAAACAAAAACCGCATTAGTTATTCCATCATACAACGCATAAAAATTATCTAAACATAAGAGACATATGTACCATAAATAAGCAGGCATGCAATGATATTAAAACATCATGCAATCACCTCAAAATACCTTGTAGATAAAAAGATATGATCTTCCGAAGTAGGACCTGCGCGACAGAAATTTCTTCTTCGAGATCGCGATCACTCTACTCGATCACGATTCATTAGCTTTTTTCTCAGATTTTGCTCACCGCGATCGCGACCAATTTCCCGGCGATCGCGTAGAGCACTGCTGTAGCCAAAAACCAACAGTTAAAAATGGCCTAGAAATGGTTCGAAACCACCCCGAAACTCACCCGAGGCCCCCGGGACCTCAACCAAAAGCACCAACACTTCCTATAACGTTATTCAAACTTGTTCCAATCATCAAAACACGTCCATAAACACAAAAATTATCAATTTACAACGGATTCAAGCCTAAATTTATCAAATTCTCCCACAACTCACATTCGATCCGAAACCTAACCAAATGACGTCCGAATGACCTGGAATTTTGTGGACATATCCAAAATCACCTAACGAAGCTACTGTAACTGTCAGAATTCCATTCCGACTCCCGGATCAAAATCTCACCTATCGATCGGATTTCCAAAAATGCTAAATTTCGGCATTTCAAGCCTAAATGAGCTACAGACCTCCAAAATATATTCTGAACGCGCTCCCAACCCCGAAATCACTTAACGGAGCTAATGGAACCATCAAATTTTCGTTCCGAGGTCGTCTTAACACTATTTTTTTTGTACGGGCCATTTTTCAACTATTAACCTCTCATTTAGGGACTTAGTGTCCCAAAACACTCTGAATCCTAATACCGAACGTCCCGGCAAACCAAAATAGCATAAATGAACTTAGGTGAAGCAGTTAATAGGGGTTCGGGGCATAAATTCTAAAAATGATCGGCCGGGTCATTACATCCTCCTACACATAAACATTCGTTCGTCCTCGAACGACGATAGAAAACATACTTGAAGCAGCAAAATATGAGGGTACTGGCTGCTCATATCCTGCTCGGTCTCCCAAGTCGCCTTTTCGGCCGGCTGACTCCCCACTGGACCTTCACTGAAGCTATGTCCTTTGACCTTAGTTTTCCGATATGCTTGTCCAAAATGGCAACTGGCTCCTCAACATAGGATAGGTCCTTGTCCAGCTGGACTGAACTGAAATCCAACACGTGCGACGGATCACCATGATATCTCTGGAGCATCGAGACATGAAATACCAGATGAACTCCTATCAAGCTGAGAGGTAGTGCAAGTTCATAAACAACTCCTTCAACACGCTTCAATATCTCAAAAGGGCCAATAAACCTTAGACTCAACTTCCTTTTCTTCCCAAATTTCATAATGCCCCTTTATAGGTGTTTTATGAATCATGACCTTCTCTTCCACCATATCGGAAGCATCACGAACTTTTCGATTCGCATAACTATTCTACCTGGACGAGGTTATACAGAGTCTATCCTAAATCACTTTGAACTTTTCCAAAGTATTCTAAACCAAGTTTGTGCCCAATAATCTAACCTCACCGTACTCAAACTAACGCTCCCGAATACGATCAAACAAAAAAGACGGAGAAACCATACAAGCAAGGATTCGACTGTTCTTCGAAAGATCCAACCTCACAAGCTGACTAGCTAAGGTCTGAACATCCATCGCCGTAAATATTGGTAGGTAAGTCAAACTTCCCAAACACTTTGCCCGGCGACTCAAAGCATCGGCCACCACATTAGCATATGCTCGGGTGACACAAGATACTGATGTCATATTCCTTACCACAACTCTAACCACCCTCTGTAGCGCAAATTTAGATCCAACCAAATATCCTCATTCGATGCCACGTGGCCTAAGAATGCCACATAATACTTCTAGAACTCACATTTTGAAAATTTTGCATGTAATTTCTTTACTTTCAGATTTTGAAGCACTGTCCTCAGGTGCTGCTCATGATCTTCCCGACTCTGAGAATACACCACAATTTCATCAATAAAGACAATAACAAAGGGTAAAGATATTGCTGAAATACTCTGTGCATCAAATGCACAAAAAACTGTCGGGGCATTAGTCAGCCCAAATGACATACATGGAACTCATAATGATCATATTGAGTCCTGAAGCAAATCTTAGGGATAGTTGGCTCCCGAACCTTCAACAGATGGTAACCTGAGCATAAGTCAATCTTAGAAAATATACGTGCGCCCTGAACCTAGTCAACAAATCATCAGTACAAGGCAGAAAATAGTTCAACGGGTGATATCAATACACATACTTATGGAACCATCCTTATTTTTAACAAACAAGATAGAAGCACCCCAAGGTGATATACAAGGCCGAATAAAACCCTTCTCAAGAAAATTCCTATAACTGATCATTCAACTTAACTGATGGTTTCACCTCATCCTTAGTCCATAACCTTAGGAAAATACCCAAACTTCAACATTTAACATTCATTATAGTGCCTGAATATTTACAGTGTCACACTGCATTAGTCTAATTTCAACATACTTCAACTTTTAATAGCGCTTAATTACTTCGAAATTATTTTCTCCAAGATGTTATAGTCTCCCACACTTAGGGTCATTCGTCCTCAAAGGGACAACGTAACTTACCTCTTTCTTCGCACATCTTAATGTTTCAAATTTTTCTAACCCCCAAATTTTTAAGTAATTTCGGTAGAGCCTCCCTTGTAATTGGGTCGATCCACCTGCCATAGTAACACCAAAACAACTCCTAACAACACATCCACAACCCAATGAAACACCACAATGTATATATCAATAACAATAATCTCATGATTATAAGCCTCGCATTATCATGCTGATATCTGGACATAAATCATATCATCCGTATGCTAATAACCATGCCTCTGATCAAAATAGTTATTCATAAATCACAACATTGTCAATTAACCTTATGTTAACAAACATCTCATTTCAGACCTCCACTTTACTCACAACGAAGCATAAAGATCTCCTAATTACTTACTTGAATCTACGAGTCACATTTAACACCACCTGGGCGCCCATCTCGTAGGCTAAAACTCGATGTTTCTAACACAAAATGACTAAATATTAACAGAAAATACACAAGAATTGTCAAATAAGCCTAACATGCATGACTCCCATTTAAAAGGTAGTACAAAATTTATAACTTTTCACCGCCAGAACCTTGTCCTTATATAACATCCACCGTAGCTTCTAGCTCGGTTTAAAGCATTTCACATCATATAATTATTCGAGGATATCATCCTCAACTCTGAATCACAAGTATTTGCACATTGCGCCAACTGAAAATTTTCATTTCCTTTCTTTCTTTTTTCAATAATTTCCGTCAAAGAGAATCACAACATATAATGAACCCTCATACCGATAGGGCATATATCTAACAATTGAAATTAATTATCCTAAAATTACATCAAAACCCACTGTAGTAAGTAATAGAAAGTCACTTTTAGCCTCATAGATATTTATTATTATTATTATTATTATTTTTTTTTGACCAACACATAATGATAGAGATAGCTATCTCAATATAATATCCCAACGTGAGTATTCACAGGAGTATATCTCAGGATTACGAAGCTCACTTATGCGCGAAGTACATTAAAAGGACTCTCCTCGATTTTCAAAACCAAATCAAGTTAAGGAAAAATATTTTTTTATAACAATCAGCATTGTACATGTAATGACACCATCGGGTGTAGTGGCCTCAGCCACACTTAGTAGTTATATCAATGGGTCGGGCATCAACCTCTTAGGTGCCATCTACCCATTCGTTCTCCATCTCTAACTTGTAGCGTATGTAAATTGGTAACTATAATGGAGTGTGTAGACGGTGTGTTCTGATGAAATAGATTTCTCCCAAGTCTGGGACAACTTCTCATGATGTTTCCACTATCATCACATTCATAACAACTCATCCGCAGTTCGGCCACTCATACCGAGTCTATGCCAGATAACTAGAATAACCATTTAAGGAATCCCATGCTTGTGGTGCATTAAAATATGATTATTCTATGAGAGTGCCATGATTAACTGGAGCACTACGAGTATTCTGAAATCGATTCAACTTCCCTGTTACTGAAATATAGAATTATTATGGACATAGGAACATCAAAGGTCCCAACATCATCCTATACAAATCTCAGCTCTTACTCGTATACAAGTTTTAGATAACTTTTAAATACCACTTGTGAGAAAGCACGGAAGAAGAATTTATTATTGATATATTAACAATGATACAATGAGCCCTATTTATAACACATATTCTACTCCTACTACATATCAAACTAGGACATATTATAAACCTACTATATATGGGATTATGACATCTAACACTTCCCTCAAGCTGGTGCATACAAATTATATGTACCGAGCTTGTTACATATGTAGTTAATACGAGGACCAGTGATGGACTTGGTGAAAATATCTGCCAGCTGATTATTCGACTTCACGAACTTTGTAGCAATATCTCCCGAGAGTATCTTTTCTCTAACAAAGTGAGTCAATCTCAATGTGTTTAGTTCTCTCATGGAACACTGGATTTGACGCAATATGAAGAGCAGCTTGATTATCACAAACAAGTCCCATCTGACTAATCTCACCAAATTTCAATTCCTCGAGCAACTGTTTGATCGAAATTAACTCACATGTCGCCATAGCCATCGCTCGATATTCTGCTTCTGCACTAGACCGAGCAACCACATTCTGTTTCTTGCTCTTCCAGGAGACCAAATTTCCTCCTACCAAGACACAATACCCAGACGTAGAACGTCTATCAGAAGGTGATCCTGCCCAATCAGCATCCGAGTATCCAACAATCTACTCATGACCTCTATCCTCAAACAATAAACCTTTACCCGGAGCTGATTTTATATACCGAAGAATGCGAACATCTGCATCCCAATGACTATCACACGGAGAATCCATAAACTGACTCACAACACTCACAGAAAAGGAAATGTCAGGTCTTGTCACTGTAAGGTAATTTAATTTACCAACCAGCCGTCTATATCTTGCAGGATCGCTAAGAGGCTCCCCCTGTCCTGGCATAAGTTTAGAATTTGGATCCATCGGGGTGTCAACCGGTCTACAACCTATCATTCCTGTCTCTTCAAGAATATCTAAGGCATACTTTCGTTGTGAGATCACAATACCTGAGCTAGATTGAGCAACCTCAATACCAAGAAAATACTTTAGTTTGCCCAGATCCTTAGTCTGAAAGTGTTGCAAGAGATGTTGCATTAATTTTGTAATACCATCCCGGTCATTGCCGGTAATAACAATGTCATCAACATAGACCACTAGATAAATAGAGAGACTCAAGGCAGAATGCCGATAGAATACAGAGTGATCAGCTTCACTCTGAATCATGCCAAATTCCCGGATAACTGTGCTAAACTTACCAAACCAGGCTCGAGGAGACTGCTTTAGACCATAAAGTGACCGATGCAAGCGACATACAAGGCCACGAGACTCCCCTGAGCAACAAACCCAGGTGGTTGCTCCATATAAACTTCATCCTCAAGGTCACCGTGTAAAAAGCATTCTTAATGTCCAGCTGATAGAGGGGCCAATGGCGAACAACAGCCATGGATAGAAAAAGGCGGACTGATGCTATCTTAGCCACAGGAGAGAAGGTATCACTGTAATCGAGCCCAAATATCTGAGTATATCCTTTGGCAACAAGACGAGCTTTTAGACGATCAACATTACCATCAGGACCAACCTTGACTGCATACCCCCAACGACAACCAACATTAGATTTACCTGAAGGAAGAGGGACGAGCTCCCAAGTACCACTCGTATTTAAAGCAGACATCTCGTCAATTATAGCCTGTCACCATCCTAGATGAGGCAATGCTTCACCTGTTGATTTAGGGATGGAAAGAGAGGACAAAGAAGATAGAAAAGCATAATAGGGTGATGACAAACGATGATAGCTCAAACCGATATAATGGGGATTAGGATTAAGGGTGGTCCGTATACCTTTCCGAAGTGCAATCGGTTGATTAAGAGTAGACAAGTCTGCAGTATTGGCAGGGTCAGGTGCAGGACGTGAATCAGTTGGGCCTGATGCAGCTGGGCCTGATGCTGAGCGTGGACGACGATGATATGTCAAAAGTGGTGTTCCTGTGGCAGGGAGTCTAGGAGGAACCACACAAGACTCCTCAACGGCGGGAATGGATAAGACTTCTATAGTGGAAGGTGAAAGAGGAGCTACAGGAGACTCGGGTAAGGCTTCTGTGGCGGAAGTAGAAAGAGGAGCTATAGTAGGCTCCTTAAAGGTCGGTATAGGTAAGACCGCAGATATATCAAGGGGGTCAGAATGGTCAGAAGAGGTAAAGAAAGATTTAAACTCAAAAAATGTGATGTCGAAGGACATAAAGTACCTACGAAGATCGAGTGAGTAACAACGATATCCCTTCTGAACACGAGAATAACCAAGGAAGACATACTTGAGAGCACGAGGAGCTAACTTATCTTTTCCAGGGGCTAAGTTATGAACGAAACAAGTGCTTCCAAAAACACGAGGGGGAACAGAGTATATGGGTGATTGGGGAAACAATACTGCATACGGTATCTGATTCTGGATGGGAGAGAAAGGCATCCGATTAACTAAATAACAAGCTATGAGAACTGCATCGCCCCAAAAATGCAACGGAACATAAGATTCAATGAGAAGTGTGAGAACAGTCTCAATGATGTGCCTATTCTTTCTCTCTGCTACCCCATTTTGCTGAGGGGTATACGGACAAGAGGTCTGATGAATAATTCCTTGAGAAGTCATAAATTGTTGAAATTGAGTGGATAAATATTCTAAAGCATTATCACTGCGAAAAGTGCGAATAAAGACACCAAATTGATTTTTAATTTCAGCACAAAAATTTTGGAATATAGAAAACAACTCAGAACGATCTTTCATTAAGAAAATCCAAGTATATCGTGAATGATCATCAATGAAACTAACAAAATAACGAAATCCTAAGGTTGAACTGACTCTACTAGGACCCCATATATCAGAATGAACTAAAGAAAAAATACTCTGCGTGACTCTCAGTACTATGAGGATAGGAGGCTCGAGTATGTTTTCCGAGCTGACATGACTCACACTCTAATGTGGATAAACTAGACAAACTAGGCACCATCTTCTGAAGCTTGGATAAGCTTGGATGTCCTAAACGTCTGTGAATTAGGTCCGGAGGATCTGTAACTAGACATGCCTTAGAGGATTTTAAGGAGTTAAGGTAGTAAAGCCTTTCTGATTCAAGTCTTGTTCCAATCGTCTGCCTTGTACTGTGGTCCTGCATAATAAAAGAATCATCAATAAATTACTAACAGATGCAAGATTAAAAGGATAGCCAGGGACATAAAGAACGGAATCTAGAGTGACAAAGGGTAGGGGATTCGCTTGTCCAACTCTTTTTGCTTTGGTTTGAGACCCATTGGCTAAGTAACAGAGGGAAGAGACTGTGAATATGCAATATTTGACAAAAGTGATTTATTACCAGAGATATGATCAGAAGCGGCTGAGTCCACAACCCATTGTTCAGAAGGACTAGACTGTGAAACACAAGCAAAGGAATTACCAGCAACAGAAGTATTAGTCTGAGCTACTTGTGGAGATGTCTGCTTACTTGCTCGATATCGAAGGAACTCATTATACTCCACTTCGGATAAAGAAAATCCCTGGTTACCTGTAGTCTCAGTCTGAGCAACATAAGCATTTTTGGGTGGGCGACCATGTAGAGAATAGCATACATCACGAGTGTGTCCAAGTTTATGACAATAAGAGCACTTGGGTCTAGATCTTCCAAAACGACCTCCTCCTCGTCTATTCTCCATAGTATGAGATGCCCGATTGTCCACTGATTGGGATACGAGGACAGATGAGTCAAGTGTCTGAGGTGAGCTTACTGGGTGGCTAGGTGCTGCAGCAAGGCAAAGTAATCGAGAGAATAATTCATCAACTGTGAGGACGGTTGGACTAGCCAAAATATGGTCACGTACTGAATCAAGGTCATCAGGGAGTCCAGCGAGTGTAAGAACTAGAAACATCTTCTGTCGTTGCTCTTGTTGTTTTTCAATACTAGCAGAAACTGGCATCAACGTCTCAAATTCTTCCATGACTGCCTGAACTTGTCCCAAGTAAGTAGACATATCTAATTCTTGTTTCTTCAAGTTTGTCATTCGCGATATTACATCATAGAAACGAGATATGTCATTAGTGTAGAGATTACGAGCCTTTTCCCAAACTAAATAACATGTCTGGAATGGACGGAACAAGGGCATCAACTTGGAATCAATAGATCGCCACAGGATACTACATAACTGAGCATCGACCTTCTCCCACTGTGTTTTGGCATTTTCATCACCTTCGCCAGCCTTTTTTGTTAAATGATCTTGAACTCCTTGACCTTTACACCACAACTCGACAGGATTAGAAGATCTTGAACACCTTGACCTTTACACCACAACTCGACAGACGAAACCCAAACTAAGCAGTTTGAACGTCCCATTAAAGGTTTTGAGGTAATCATAACACCGGAATTGCCAGAACCCAGGTTTTTAGACCAGAAAGCATCGACTCCAGGTCCCAAAGACATTGTTGGATTGAAGTGAGCTCTATAAAATTATCACCAAATAACAGAAACAATCAATTGAAAACTCGCAGAAATGGACGAAGGAGACACTATTTCAGCCGAAAATTGCTATATTTGCGGGAAAAAATCAGTATAGTCGCCGGAAAAACTCAAAGTGGTCGGAATTAAAAAAATTTTGAAATCTGGTCGGGAAGGGCACTCACGCGCCGGCGCGTGAGGCTGACGCGCCGCCGGCGGCAGTGCTCCGGCAGGCGCGTGGGGGCGCGTGGGGAGGATTTTCCCTGTGAAATTTCTGCGGGTTGGTCGGAATTATGTGGGTAAGCTTTTGGTGGTGTTGTATTTTACACAACACTGATAATTAGTGACTTTTACGCAATTAGTCACTTAGGTCACCGAAAAATTGCACAGTGACTGAGTTATTTCTTTCCGGATATCGTTGGAATGATGCACACCGATTAATTTCTCATGGTGTCTCTGATACCATGTGAGAAAGCACGGAAGAAGAATTTATTATTGATATATTAACAATGATACAATGAGCCCTATTTATAATACATATTCTACTCCTACTACATATCAAACTAGGACATATTATAAACCTACTATATATGGGATTAGGACATCTAACACCACTGAAATACATTGCTCGCCAAATCTGATATGACACATGACCCACAAGTTCATCATTGATAATGAACTCCTTTCACTTGGCACAAGCCATAAGATACATCCTGATAATCCACAATACTAACCTTTATCACTTGTACGTCATCATCATAAGACAACTCAAGACATTCGTTTGGCAAATGTCCTTATTAGGACAGTTAAACTCACTTCCCCAGTATCTCTGTTGCTAGTTGTACCCATCGCTAAATAGACATCTCATACGAACCATATAGTCTTTATTACCACCAACTATCTTTAGATCTACATACACCTCGTGATTCCCCATGTGCATTGTAAACCTTCTCAAGACCGTACTTATCAACTGAATGTCAGAACCTAGTGCACCCCCATGTGCACAATTGAATGGATCTCTCAATACTTTTGCATTATCGATATGGATGACACGCGGTAACAATGGTTGAGTAAATTCTTGACTCCCTTGAGATCTCTCTGCAGCGTCACGAACCGTCGGCGCATACTTGATACCAAACGCAAAATTTCAATACACTAGTGGATGCAAAAGAACATATGATATAGGCTCCAACTGAATAAATGGCGCACGATAAGGAATTCAAAGAATTGAAGAGTTCCCACAGCCCTGGGTCTCCGGGAATCAAACCCGCAGTCCACAAGCACAGCAAATAAAGGAATACACAGAGAGAGTAAATTATGCTTGATACCAACTTGTCACGACCCTAGTTCACCAATCGTGAACCTGTCATGACGGCACCCAGTCCCCACGACTAGGTAAGTCTAACACATGCGGAATAATGTAAATGAAATATAATATGTGCCGCTCGGCACATACACTTTGCCAAATACCACTAGGCAACATACTACCAAGATCCGGAAACCTACGGGAAACACAGACTAAGAATGAGTACAACTGTGGCTCTATACATCAAGAATGTCTATACAACGAAAATAAGGGAAATAACTGAAAGCATGCTGAAACAAACAGTCACTTCTTTTTGCACTGTCCCACTCAGTTGTGGAGTTTTTCCTTGCAATATCAATTGTTTACTGTTAAGGTTGTCAATGCAACCTCTAGTAAGAGTGAATGATACAAGCTAATACATCCAGTGTTTATCTTGTTTAGACCAAGCGAGTAGAAAAAATAGTCTATCAGATAATTTTCTAGAATAACTGAGCTGTAATTTTCAATTTCTCTTTCTTTTTCTTTGAACAAATGAGTATAACTATTGTAATTATGTACCTTGTTATTTTTGTCAGTGCACCTTTGGCATCTTCTCCTGTATGGGGACGCGATTTCAGCTCACCAGAGGAGATAATAACCGAATTTTGCAGAGAATGCAGAATAGTAAGGAAAGGTAATTGTTGGTGTAAATAACTGCTCTGGAACATATCAAGGAATTCAATCAGTATCTCAATATCTTTTGTAGGTTTGGCTGGTGATTTGAAGAAAGCTATGAAAGATGGAAAACCAATTATAATTGAGGTATTATTTGTCCTCCATAAACTGCATCCCTTGGATCTCCGGGAATTGCACCCGCATTCCACAAACACAAACAATATCAATAAGAGGAAATTCATAGCTACAATTTACACCAAAACCAGTATCAACAAGTTCCAGGAAATTCAATTAAGACAAGTAAGACACTTAGACAGATAATCCTATCTAATCATGCTGCTCTAACTCACACCAGATAAATCTCACAATTGAATCAATAAAATAACAAGGATATCACGATGTGAACAGGTCAAGTAAGGTGGTTTTTCAACAATCTGCGCAAGTACACGCTTGTCACCTCGCGTACAAGGCATTTAAATCAACACATAATGTTCTAGGGGAGAAGTTTCCCCCACGCAAGGTTAGACAAGTCACTTACCTCAATCCCGGTACGAAAATGCTAAGAAATAATTCCCTTGCCACGAGTATCCGACTTCGAGTTGCCTAAATCTAGTCAAACCAGTTACACAGTGTAAATAACATCGCAAGTAACTAATTATAGTGATAAATTAAAGCTACGATGTGAAAATGGGTGAAATGACCAAAATACCCCTGCAGCCACCGACTCGGAATTGAAATATTTTTACGTTTTCAGAACCCTCGTACTCTCACGAGTCTAACCATATAAAAATCACCCAAATCGGACCACAAATGGCCCCTCAAATCCCAAATTTAAAGTTTTTGCTCCAAGCCCTAATTTCTTACAATTTGGCTATGTTTTCATAAATTTCAAGGATGATTCTTCAATAAAATCATGTATTTAGTTCATGGGACTTACCTCTAATCATTTCGCATCAAAACCCCTTCAATTCCCGTCCAAAAGCTCTCAAGAATGACCAAAAATGGTGGAAAAATGGGTTTGGTTCGCGGATGAAATGTTTTAAAACATTCTGCCCAGGTATTTTGTTGATCGCGATCGCGGAGAACAAATTCTGGCCCAAAAATTACCCTTCGCGATCGCGGGAAATGCCTCGCGATCGCGGTGAACAACTTCCAGTTCCTCCGGACAGGCTTCAGTAAAATGGTCATAACACTTTACACACAACTCCAAATGACGAATGGTTTGATTTTCTGGAAACTAGACACATATGGCTATAACTTTCATTTGTTGATCATTTCCTGAATCCTTATACATTTCGATATACAAGCTTCCAAATCCATTCATGTGTTTTAGAGATCCTTCTCGGACAGCCTATAGTGTAACGTCCATAACGTTTTCTACAAATTTCCAAATCATAATTTCTTTAGCTCTCTGAAAACTAGACACGATGATCTACAACTTTCGTTTTTGAATCACCTCAAAATACCTTGTAGATAAAAAGATATGATCTTCCGAAGTAGGACATGCGCGACAGAAATTTCTTCTTTGCGATCGCGAAGCAATTTACGCGATCGCGATTCATTAGCTTTTTTCTCAGATTTTGCTCAGCGCGATCGCGACCAATTCCACGCGATCGCGTAGAGCACTGCTGTAGCCAAAAACCAGCTGTTAAAAATGGCATAGAAATGGTCCGAAACCACTGAACTCACCTGAGGCCCCCGGGACCTCAACCAAAAGCACTAACACTTCCTATAACCTTATTCAAACTTGTTACAATCATCAAAACACGTCCATAAACAGAAAAATTATCAATTTACAACTGATTCAAGCCTAAATTTATCAAATTCTCCTAAAACTCACATTCGATCCGAATCCTACCCAAATGACGTCCGAATGACCTGGAATTTTGTGGACATATCCAAAATCACCTAACGAAGCTACTGTAACTGTCAGAATTCCATTCCGAATCCCGGATCAAAATCTCACCTATCGATCGGATTTCAAAAAATTTCAAACTTCGGCATTTCAAGCCTAATTGAGCTACAAACCTCCAAAATACATTCTGAACGCGCTCCCAACCCAGAAATCACCTAACGGAGCTAATGGAACCATCAGATTTCCGTTCCGAGGCCGTCTTAACACTGTTTTATTTGTACGTGCCATTTTTCAATTGTGAGCCTCTCATTTAGGGACTAAGTGTTCCAAAATACTCTGAATCCTAATACCGAACGTCCCGGCAAACCATAATAGCATAAATGAACTTAGGTGAAGCAGTTAATAGGGGTTCGGGGCATAAATTTTAAAAATTATCGGCCGGGTCATTACATGCTCCCACACTTAAACATTCGTTCGTCCTCGAACGACGATAGAAAACATACCTGAAGCAGCAAAAATATGAGGGTACTGGCTGCTTATATCCTGCTCGGTCTCCCAAGTCGCCTTCTCGGGCGGCTGACCCCCACTGGACCTTCATTGAAGCTATGTCCTTTGACCTTAGTTTTTCTGATATGCTTGTCCAAAATGGCAACTAGCTCCTCAACATAGGATACGTTCTTGTCCAGTTGGACTGAACTGAAATCCAACATGTGCGACGGATCACCATGATATCTCCGGAGCATCAAAACATGAAATATCGAATGAATTCTGGCGAAGCTAGGAGGTAAGTCAAGCTCATAAGAAATCTCCCCAACTTGCCTCAAGATCTCAAATGGCCCACTAAATCTCGGACTCAACTTCCATCTCTTTGCAAACCCCCTTTATAGGTGTAACATGAATCATGACCTTCTCTTCCACCATATCGGAACCATCACGAATTTTCCTATTCGCATAACTATTCTACCTGGACGAGGTTATATAGAGTCTATCCTGAATCACTTTGAACTTTTTCAAAGTATTCTAAACCAAGTTTGTGCCCAATAATCTAACCTGTAGCGCAAATTTAGATCCAACCAAATATCCTCATTCGATGCCACGTGGCCTAAGAATGCCACATAATACATCTAGAACTCACATTTTGAAAATTTTGCATGTAATTTCTTTTCTTTCAGATTTTGAAGCACTGTCCTCAAGTTGACAGGGCTGCTCATGATCTTCCCGACTCCGAGAATACACCACAATTTCATCAATAAAGACAATAACAAAGGGTAAAGATATTACCGAAATACTCTGTGCATCAAATGCACAAAAAACCGTCGGGGCATTAGTCAGCCCAAATGACATACATGGAACTCATAATGATCATATTGAGTCCTGAAGCAAATCTTAGGGATAGCTGGCTCCCGAACCTTCAACAGATGGTAACCTGAGCATAAGTCAATCTTAGAAAATACACGTGCACCCTGAAGCTAGTCAACAAATCATCAGTACGAGGCAGGAGATAGCGGTTATTCACTATAGCCTTTTTCAACTGGTGATATCAATACACATACTTATGGAACCATCCTTATTTTTAACAAACAAGATAGAAGCACCCCAAGGTGATATACAAGGCCGAATAAAACCCTTCTCAAGAAAATTCCTATAACTGATCATTCTTAGTCCATAACCTTAGGAAAATACCCAAACTTCAACATTTAACATTCATTATAGGGCCTGAATTTTTACATTGTCACACTGCATTAGTCTCTTTTCAACATACTTCAACTTTTAATAGCGCTTAATTACTTCGAAATTATTTTCTCCTGGATGTTACATTCTCCCACACTTAGGGTCGTTCGTCCTCAAAGGGACAACGTAACTTACCTCTTTCTTCGCACATCTTAATGTTTCAAATTTTTCTAACTCCCAAATTTTTAAGTAATTTCGGCATAGCCTCCCTTGTAATTGGGCCGATCCACCTGCCATAGTAACACTAAAACAACTCCTAACAACACATCCACAACCCAATGAAACACCACAATGTATATATCAATAACAATAATCTCATGATTATAAGCCTCACATTATCATGATATCTGGACATAAATCACATCATCCGTATGTTAATAACCATGTCTTTAATCAAAATAGCTATTCATAAATCACAACATTGCCAATTTACCTTATGTTAACAAACATCTCATTTCATACCTCCATTTTACTCACAACGAAGCATAAAGATCTCATAATTACTTGAATTGACGAGTCACAATTAACACCACCTGGGCGCCCATCTCGTAGGCTAAAACTCAATGTTTATAACATAAAATGACTAAATATTAACAGAAAATACACAAGAATTGTCAAATAAGCCTAACATGCATGACTCCCATTTAAAAGGTAGTACATAATTTTTAAATTTCATAAAGTAAGAATTTTAAACATATAACTTTTCACCGCCAGGACATTGTCCTTATATAACATCCACCGTAGCTTCTAGCTCGGTTTAAAGCATTTCACATCGTATAATTATTCGAGAATATCATCCTCAACTCTGAATCACAAGTATTTGCACATTGCGCCAACTCAAATTTTTTATTTCCTTTCTTACTCCTTTCAATAATTTCCGATAGGGCATATAACTAACAATTGAAATTAATTATCTTGAAATTACATCAAAACCCATTGTAGTAAGTAATAGAAAGTCACTTTTAGCCTCATAGATATTTATTATTATTTTTTTTTTTTGACCAACACATAATGATAGGGATAGCTATCTCAATATAATATCCCAACGTTAGTATTCACAGGAGTAGATCTCAGGATTACGAAGCTCACTCATGTGCGGAGCACATTAAAATGACTCGCTTCGATTTTCAATACCAAATCAAGTTAAGGAAAAATATCTTTTTATAACAATCAGCATTGTACATGTAATGACACCATCTGGTGTAGTGGCCTCAGCAACACTTAGTAGTTATATCAATGGGTCGGGCATCAACCTCTTAGGCGCCATCTACCCATTCGTTCTCCATCTCTAACTTGTAGCGTATGTAATTTGGTAACTATAATGGATTGTGTAGAAATGAAATAGATTTCTCCCAAGTTTGGGACAACTTCTCATGATGTTTCCACTATCATCACATTCATAACAACTCATCCGCATTTCGGCCACTCATACTGAGTCTATGCCAGATAACTAGAATAACCATTTAAGGAATCCCATGCTAGTGGTGCATTAAAAGGTGATTATTCTATGAGAGTGCCCTGATTAACTGGAGCACTACGGGTATTCTGAAATCGATTCACTTCCCTGTTGTTACTGAAATACAGAATTATTATGGACATATGAACATCAAAGGTCCCAACATCATCCCATACAAATATCAGCTCTTACTCGTATACAAGTTTCAGAGAACTTTTGAATACCACTGAAATACATTGCTCGCCAAATCTGATATGACACATGACCCACAAGTTGATCGTTGATAATGAACTCCTTTCACTTGGTGCAAGCCATAAGATACATCCTGATAATCCACAATACTAACCTTTATCGCTTGTACGTCATCATCATAAGACAACTCAAGACATTCGTTTGGCAAATGTCCTTATTAGGACAGTTAAACTCACTTCCCCCGATATCTCTTTTGCTAGTTGTACCCATCGCTAAATAGACATATCATACAAACCATATAGTCTTTATTACCACCAACTATCTTTAGATCTACATACACCTCGTGATTCCCCATGTGCATTGTAAACCTTCTCAAGATCGTACTTATTAACTGAATGTCAGAACCTAGTGCACCCCCATGTGCACAATTGAATGGATCTCTCAATACTTTTACATTATCGATATGGATGACACGCGGTAACAATGGTTGAGTAAATTCTTGGCTTCTTTATAATCCCTCTGTAGCATCACGAACCATCGATTCATACTTGATACCGAGTGCGCAATTTCAATACACAAGTGGATGCAAAAGAACATATGATATAGGCTCCAACTGAATAAATGACGCACGATAAGGAATGAAATGAAGTGGAATTTTCCTAACGGTTACATAGCCTCTCGTAGATAAATACGGACGACTCCGTATCGATCACCGAGACTCTAAATAACCGGTCTGTGTCTCGTGACTCCTATGAACCTAGAGCTTTGATAGCAACTTGTCACGACTCTAGTTCACCAATCGTGAACCTGTCATGACGGCACCCAGTCTTCGCGACTAGGTAAGCCTAACACGATGCGGAATATACAATTAACAGCGGAATAATGTAAATGAAATGTAATACGTGCCGCTCGGCACATACACTTCGCCAAATACCACTAGGCAACATACTACCAAGATCCGGAAACCCACGGGAAACACAGACTAAGAAAGAGTACAATTGTGGCTCTATACATCAAGAATGTCTATATAACGAAAATAAGGGAAATAACTGATATCACTAATGAGAATAGAAGGGGACTCTCCGGATTCGCAGACGTAGCGGATCATACCTCAAGTCTTCTGAAAGTGCTCCTAAATCACCTGTAATGTGCCCGATTTGATGTACCTAGATCTGCACAACAAAAGTGTGCAGAAGAGTAGTATGAGTACACCACGACGATACTCACTAAGTGCCAAGCCTAACCTCGACGGAGTAGAGACGAGGAAGGTCAGCGCCCTACCGAGAAATAATAACATAATAATAATAATAATATCGAGCAGTTCAAATAACAATAAGACTGAAATGACAACAATAAAGTAAATACTGCAACCATCTACAATTAAGCTAACAAAGAGTAACCAACACAACAAAAATACAAATCAACAAGTCATGGATCTCCGGGAATTGAACCCGCATTTCCTCTCTATATCCAACAACTAAGGATCTCCGGGAATTGAACCTGCAGTCCATACATCAGTATCTCTGGGTCTCCGAGAATCGAACCCGCAGCCCTCGGATCTCCGGGAATTGACCCCCAATTCGTATCTCAATATCTCAGGATTTCCGATAATTGAAACCGCAGTCCGTGTCTCAATAGCTCAGAATCTCCGGGAATTGAACCCGCAGTCCGCATCCCAATAACATTGGGTCTCCGGGAACTCGAACCCGCAGCCCTTGGATCTCCGGGAATTGCACCCGCAGTCCACAAACACAAACTACATCAATAAGAGGAAATTCATAGCTACAATTTACACCAAAACCAGTATCGACAAGTTCCAGGAAATTCAATTAAGACAAGTAAGACACTTAGACAGATAATCCTATCTAATCATGCTTCTCTAACTCACACTAGATAAATCTCACAATTGAGTCAATAAAATAACAAGGATATCACGATTTGAACAGTTCAAGTAAGGTGGTTTTTCAACAATCTGTGCAAGTACACGCTTGTCACCTCGCGTACAAGGCATTTAAATCAACACATAATGTCCTAGGGGAGAAGTTTCCCCCACGCAAGGTTAGACAAGTCACTTACCTCAATTCCGGTACAAAACCGCTAAGAAACGACTCTCTTGCCACGAGTATCCGACTTCGAGTGGCCCGAATCTAGTCAAACCAATTACACAGTGTAAATAACATCGCAAGTAACTACTTACAATGATAAAATTACAACTACGGTGCGAAAATGGGTGAAATGACCAAAATACCCCCGCAGCCACCGGCTGGGAATTGAAATATTTCTACGTTTTCAGAACCCTCGTACTCTCACTAGTCTAACCATATAAAAATCTGCCAAATCGGACCACAAATGGCCCCTCAAATCCCAAATTTAATGTTTTTGCTCCAAGCTCTAATTTCTTATAATTTTGCTATGTTTTCATAAATTTCAAGGATGATTCTTCAATAAAATCATGTATTTAGTTCATAGGAGTTACCTCTAATCACTTCTCGTCAAAACCCCTTCAATTCCCGTCCAAAAGCTCTCAAGAATGACCAAAAATGGTGGAAAAATAGGTTTGGTTCGCGGATGAAATGTTTTAAAACATTCTGCCCAGGTATTGTGATCATCGCGATTGCGGGAAATATTTCGCGATCGGGGAGAACAAATTTTTTGCCCCAAAATTACCCTTCGCCATCGCGGGAAATGCCTCGCGATCGCGGTGAACAACTTCCGGTTCCTCCGGACAGGCTTCAGTAAAATGATCATAACTTTTTACACACAACTCCGAATGACAAATGGTTTGTTGTTCTGGAAACTAGACACATAGGGCTATAACTTTCATTTGTTGATCATTTCGTGAATCCTTATACATTTCGAGATACAAGCTTCCAACTCCATTCATGTGTTTTAGAGATCCTTCTCGGACAGCCTATAGTGTAACGTCCATAACGTTTTCTACAAATTTTCAAATCAGGATTTCTTTAGCTCTCTGAAAACTAGACACGATGATCTACAACTTCCGTTTTTGAATCACCTCAAAATACCTTGTAGATAAAAAGATATGATCTTCCAAAGTAGGACCTGCGCGACAGAAATTTCTTCTTCGAATTCGCGATCACTCTACACAATCGCGATTCATTAGCTTTTTTCTCAGATTTTGCTCACCGCGATCGCGACCAATTCCCCGCGATCGCGTAGAGCACTGCTGTAGCCAAAAACCAACAGTTAAAAATGGCCTAGAAATGGTCCGAAACCACCCCGAAACTCACCCGAGGCCCCCGGGACCTCAACCAAAATTCAGACTAGGCTCTGAAAGATCCAACCTCACAACTGGCTGACAAATGCCTGAACATCCATTGCCATAGGCCTCTTTATGTTGGTAGGTAAGTCAAACTTCCCAAACACTCTGCTCGGCGACTCAAAGCATCGGCCACTACATTAGCTTTTGCTCGGGTGACACAAGATACTGATGTCTTGTTCCTTACCACAACTCTAACCACCCTCTGTAGCGCAAATTTAGATCCAACCAAATATCCTCATTCGATGCCACGTGGCCTAAGAATGCCACATAATACATCTAGAACTCACATTTTGAAAATTTTGCATGTAATTTCTTTTCTTTCAGATTTTGAAGCACTGTCCTCAGGTGCTGCTCATGATCTTCCCGACTCCGAGAATACACCACAATTTCATCAATAAAGACAATAACAAAGGGTAAAGATATTGCCGAAATACTCGATGCACAAAAATCGTCGGGGCATTAGCCAGCCCACATGATATACATGGAACTCATAATGATCATATTGAGTCCTGAAGCAAATCTTAGGGATAGCCGGCTCCCGAACCTTCAACAGATGGTAACCTGAGCATAAGTCAATCTTAGAAAATACACGTGCGTCCTGAAGCTTGTCAACAAATCATCAGTACGAGCCAGAAGATAGCGGTTATTCACTATAGCCTTGTTCAACTGGTGATATCAATACACATACTTATGGAGCCATCCTTATTTTTAACAAACAAGATAGAAGCACCCCAAGGTGATATACAAGGCCGAATAAAACCCTTCTCAAGAAAATTCCTATAACTGATCATTCAAATTAACTGAAGGTTTCACCTCATCCTTAGTCCATAACCTTAGGAAAATACCCAAACTTCAACATTTAACATTCATTATAGGGCCTGAATTTTACATTGTCACACTGCATTAGTCTCATTTCAACATACTTCAACTTTTAATAGCGCTTAATTACTTCGAAATTATTTTGTCCAGGATGTTACAGTCTCCCACACTTAGGGTCATTCGTCCTCAAAGGGACAACATAACTTACCTCTTTCTTCGCACATCTTAATGTTTCAAATTTTTGTAACTCCCAAATTTTTAAGAAATTTTGGCAGTCTTCCTTGTAATTGGGCCTATCCACCTGTCAAAGTAACACCAAAACAACTCCTAACAACACATCCACAACCCAATGAAACACCACAATGTATATATCAATAACAATAATCTCATGATTATAAGGGTCGCCTTATCATGCTGATATCTGGACATAAAACACATCATCCGTATGCTAATAACCATGTCTCTGGCCAAAATAGTTATTCATAAATCACAACATTGCCAATTAACCTTATGTTAACAAATATCTCATTTCAGACCTCCACTTTACTCATAATGAAGCATGAATATCTCATAAATACTTACTTGAATTGAAGAGTCACATTTAACACCACCTGGACGCCCATCTTGTAGGCTAAAACTCAATGTTTATAATACAGAATGACTGAATATTAACAGAAAATACACAAGAATTGTCAAATAAGCCTAACATGCATGACTCCCATTTAAAAGATAGTACAAAATTTTAAATTTCATAAAATGAGAATTTTAAACATATAACTTGCACCGCCAGGACCTTGTCCTTGTATAACATCCAGCGCAGCTTCTAGCTCGGTTTAAAGCATTTCACATCATATAATTATTCGAGGATATCACCCTCAACTCTGAATCACAAGTATTTGCACATTGCGCCAACTAAAAATTTTCATTTCCTTTCTTTCTCTTTTCAATAATTTCCGTCAAAGAGAATCACAACATATAATGAACCCTCATGCCGATAGGGCATATAACTAACAATTAAAATTAATTATCCTGAAATTGCATCAAAACCCACTGTAGTAAGTAATAGAAAGTCACTTTTAGCCTCATAGATATTTATTATTATTATTATTATTATTATTATTATTATTATTATTATTTTGTGACCAACACATAATGATAGGGATAGCTATCTTAATATAATATCCCAACGTGAGTATTCACAGGAGTAGATCTCAAGATTACGAAGCTCACTCATGAGCGGAGCACATTTAAAAGACTCGCATCGATTTTCAAAATTAAATCATGTTAAGGAAAACTATATTTTTATAACAATCAGCATTGTACATGTAATGACACCATCTGGTGTAGTGGCCTCAGCCACATTATAGTAGTTATATCAATGGGTCGGGCATCAACCTCTTAGGCGCCATCTACCCATTCGTTCTCCATATCTAACTTGTAGCGTATGTAAATTGGTAATTATAATGGAGTGTGTAGACAGTGTGTTCTGATGAAATAGATTTCTCCCAAGTCTGGGACAACTTCTTATGATGTTTCCACTATCATCACATTCATAACAACTCATCCGCAGTTCGGCCACTCATACCGAGTCTATGTCAGATAACTAGAATAACCATTTAAGGAATCCCATGCTAGTGGTGCATTAAAAGATGATTATCCTATGAGAGTGCTCTCGTTAAGTGGAGCACTACTGAGTATTCTGAAATCGATTCAACTTTCCTGTTGTTACTGAAATATAGAATTATTATGGACATAGGAACATCAAAGGTCCCAACATCATCCCATACAAATCTCCGCTCTTACTCGTATACAAGTTTCAGAGAACTTTTGACTACCACTGAAATACATTGCTGGCCAAATCTGATATGACACATGACCCACAAGTTGATCGTTGATAATGAACTCCTTTCACTTGGTGCAAGCCATAAGATACATCCTGATAATCCACAATACTAACCTTTATCGCTTGTACGTCATCATCATAAGACAACTCAAGACATTCGTTTGATACATGGCCTTCTTAGGATAGTTAAACTCACTTCCGCCAGTATCTCTGTTGCTAGTTGTGCCCTTCGCTAAATAGACATCTCATACGAACCATATAGTCTTTATTACCACCAACTATCTTTAGATCTACATCCACCTCGTGATTCTACCATTACTGTGACGATTAGGCAGTTAAGTAAACCTTCTCAAGACCGTACTTATCAACCGAATGTCAGAACCTAGTGCACCCCCATGTGCACAATTGAATGGATCTCTCAATACTTTTGCATTATCGATATGGATGACACGCGGTAACAATGGTTGAGTAAATTCTTGGCTCTCTTATAATCCCTCTGTAGCATCACGAACTGTCGGCGCATACTTGATACCAAGTGCGCAATTTCAATACACGAGTGGATGCAAAAGAACGTATGATATAGACTCCAACTGAATAAATAACGCACGATAAGGAATGAAATGAAGTAGAATTTTCCTAACGGTTACATAGCCTCTCGTAGATAAATACGGACGTCTCCGTATCGATTAGCGAGACTCTAAATAATCGGTCTGTGTCCCGTGACTCCTATGAATCTAGAGCTCTGATACCAACTTATCACGACCCTAGTTCACCAATCGTGAACCTGTCATGACGGCACCCAGTCTTCGCGACTAGGTAAGCCTAACACGATGCGGAATATACAATTAACAATGTAATAATGTAAATGAAATGTAATAAGTGCCGCTCGGCACATACACTTCGCCAAATACCACTAGGCAACATACTACCAAGACCCGGAAAACCACGGGCAACACAGACTAAGAAAGAGTACAACTGTGGCTCTATACATCAAGAATGTCTATACAATGAAAATAAGGGAAATAACTAATATCACTAATGACAATAGAAGGGGACTCTCCGGATCCGCGGACGTAGCAGATCATATCTCAAGTCTCCTGAAAGTGCTCCTAAATCACCTGTAATGTGCCTGATCTGATGTACCTGGATCTGCACAACAAAAGTGTGCCAAGCCTAACCTCGATGGAGTAGTGACGAGGAAGGTCAGGGCCCTACCGAGACATAATAACATAATGATAATAATAATATCGAGCAGTTCAAATAACAATGAGACTGAAATAACAACAATAAAGTAAATACTGCAACCGTCTACAATTAAGCTAACAAAGAGTAACCAACATAACAATAATACAAATCAACAAGTCCCGGATCTCCGAGAATTGAACTCGCAGTCCCTCTCTATATTCAACAACTCAGGATCTCCGCGAATTGAACCCGCAGTCCGTATCTCAATATCTCAGGATCTCCGGGAATTGAACCCGCAGTTCGTATCTCAATAGTAGCTCAGGATCTCTGGGCATTGAATCCGCAATCCGCATCCCAATAACTCCGGGTCTCCGTGAATCGAACCCGCAACCCTTGGATCTTCGGGAATTGAACCAGCATAAGAGGAATAACACAAAGAAATATGAAATACATAGCTACAATTTACACCAAAACCAGTGTCAACAAGTTCCAGGAAATTCAATTAAGACAGATAATCCTATCTAATCATGCTTCTCTAACTCACACCAAATAAATCTCACAATTGAATCAATTAAATAACAAGGATATCACGATTTGAACAGTTCAAGTAGGGTGGTTTTTCAACAATCTGCGTACAAGGCATTTAAATCAACACATAATGTCCTAGGGGAGAAGTTTACCCCACGTAAGGTTAGACAAGTCACTTACCTCAATTCCGGTACAAAACCGCTAAGAAACGACTCTCTTGCCACGAGTATCCGACTCCGAGTGGCCCGAATCTAGTCAAACCAATTACACAATGTAAATAACATCGCAAGTAACTAATTACAATGATAAAATTACAGCTACGGCGCGAAAGTGGGTGAAATGACCAAAATACCCCTGCAACCATCGGCTCGGAATTGAAATATATTTACGTTTTCAGAACCCTCGTACTGTCACGAGTCTAACCATATAAAAATCTCCCAAATTGGACCACAAATGGCCCCTCAAATCCCAAATTTAAAGTTTTTGCTCCAAGCCCTAATTTCTTACAATTTTGATATGTTTTCATAAATTTCAAGGATGATTCTTCAATAAAATCATGTATTTAGTTCATATGACTTATCTCTAATCACTTCTCGTCAAAACCTCTTTAATTCCCGTCCAAAAGCCCTCAAGAATGACCAAAAATGGTGGAAAAATGGGTTTGGTTCGCGGATGAAATGTTTTAAAACATTTTGCCTAGGTATTTTGTTCAACGCGATCGCGGGAAATGCTTCGCGATCGCGGAGAACAAATTTCTAGCCCAAAAATTACCCTTCGCGATCGCGGGAAATGCCTCGCGATCGCGGTGAACAACTTCTCGTTCCTCCGGACAGGCTTCAGTAAAATGATCATAACTTTTTACACACAACTCCGAATGATAAATGGTTTGATGTTCTGAAAACTAGACACGAAAGTCCCGGCAAACCAAAATAGCATAAATGAACTTAGGTGAAGTTGTTAATAGGGGTTCGGGGCATAAATTCTACAAACGACCGGCCGGGTCATTTCAGGTAAAAAGGTTGTTCTGTACTTCTGTTATACTTAAAAGTTAAGCAGTTGTACATTGATATAGATGACATGGACAATTAACCCCCCCAAAAAAACATTGCCTTGAAAAGTGCTCCCATTTTATTAGACCTAGCAGAAGTTTTTGTTACATGAACAGAGGGAATTTGTTCAATTATCAGAGTGATAAGTGATGACCAGGAAAATCTGCTGAAGTTCTTGAAAAACTTGCATACTCTAGTTTTTCCACCTTCGAGTTCACTGCTGATAGTTTCTCACCTTGTCATCCCTTTTCCATAGTAAGGTTTTGGTCTCTCCATTCGTCAGGAATAGCTACAGGCATTGCATAGTTGACCTTCAAGTTCTACCTTGGCTTGTAAGATAACTTTTGTTGACTGCACCAAGGTTCCTATCAATATACCAATGGTCAAATGGTATAATAAGCGTTAGCCCTTTATTATGTATGTCTCCTTTGTCACTGTTTCTTCCACCCTGTGTGTGTGCGCGCAACAACAACAACATACCCAGTATAATCCCACATGTGTGTGTGCGTGCATATTGTGAAAATGTCGGTATGTTATAGTTAAGATCATGTTGTACGTCATTATAAATTTCATTTCCAATTAATCTAAAAAAAGCACATTGCATGCTTCAAAAGTGCTCCCGTGCTATTAGACTGAGTAGAAAATTTTGCTACATAGTGATAAACGATGACCAAGAACTGATGATAAGCTGCTGATTTTCTTGAAAATAAATTGCACTCTAGTTTTTCCTTTTATTGATGTCTGTCGTTTGTCATAGCCCTTCCCCGGACCCTGTGCATAGCGGGAGCTTAGTGCACCGGGCTGCCTTTTTCTGCCGTTTGCCATACTTCCTAAAATGCTTTCCAGTAAATGAAGCTGTATCGCAACTTGTGCTGAATTGGATTGCAGGCACAGAGGTGATGACATGTCCGAGGATGATAGCAGGGGAGAATAGATGAGATATGTGGTCTCCAAATCACCGAGATGGGAATTGATGATATCCTTCTAACTTAGAAATGCAATGTTCTGATGTATGCTGTGTGCGATTTAAATACTATATTGCATAAGTAATTGGTGTGAGCTTCTCATTTTCTTTTCTATTTTCTTGTATCATTTATCCTTTCCCCCGTATTATGAAATCCCCTCTGTGGCTGAGCAGCCGCGCTTTAAGAATTTTTCTTATCATATGACGGTTGCTCTTGAGTTGGATGCCCAGCGTGATTACTAGAAGCTTTTTCTCTGTGGTATTACTGTTTGCTGCAAGTCAGCAACTAATATGGACCTTTATTTGTAGCCCTTCATTTGACTCGTTGACAGTAGAGAGACTGAAATGTTCCTAAGAAGTTTCAGGTCCTGAGCGGGCTTATAAAACAGTGTAAAATTTTACTTTAAAAATTTTATTTTTGCTAAAACTGGAGCGTTGCTTGTTCAAATAACTGGTAGATGTTCTTTTCTTGTTCTTTAACGAAAGGCTGGGAATGGTAGCGTTGATTTCGAATCCAACTATAACGACTGCTAATTCTTGTCCTACTTTTTGTTCTGTGCTATTTTGGAGTAGAAATGTTTCTAAGGGTTGCAGTTGTTGAACGAATATTTGATGTATCAAATGTTGTAAAAACAAGCGAAATGGGATATAATCTAGTGAGTTTTTAAATTTAGAGGAGCATATCAGTGATAAATGTAAATATAATAAAGAATCAATTTTATATTGGCCTCAATATGAAAATTTAATTGTTTCGTTTTACATTTAGCTCCAGTATACACAAATATGATTAGTTAATCAAAGGAGGCATTATTTAGATGACGAGAACAACATACTCAGTAGTATTCCGCTAGTGAGGTCTGGGGAGGGTAAAATGGCCTTATCCCTATTCTTGGAAGGGTAAAGAGGTTGCTTTCAATAAACCCTCGGCTAGAGAACGATTGAAAAACGGTAATTGCAACAAGTAAGAATAACAACAAGATAAAATAAGATTGAACCCATGAATATAGTCAAATTCTAGGTCGTAATATCCATTTATGGATATCATATTAACACTAATGGCGAACTGAGCAAGACAAGAGAAATGCGACTACCTACAAACTTTCTACTCTAATTTTTGACCTACATATCCTCCTGTCTAGGCCTTGTATTATAGATCCATGATACTCGAAACTACCTCTTGGCGATGACTTGTGCATCAAGCCTCACCACCATATCCCCTTCCTGGGTATCGTTGTTGAACTTGCAATCCAAATATTCTATATTATATTGGTCCTGCTCAACTTGAAACCGTCTGCCTCCAAACCTCTAACCTCTCGTTAATACCGCCTCGTGTCTCGTCAATTAAAATTATATCATCACCAAATAACATATACCATGGCACCTCACCTTGAATGTGTCTCGTCAATGTGTCTATCACCAAGGAAAATTAGGAATGGACTAAGAGATGATCCTTGGTGCAACCCCATCACAACCGGAAAAAATAGTGTTTTGGAATGACTTGATTTAATTTCCTTCCGCAACTGAATTGATCTATGGGGTAAGAAAACAAAAAGACAATAAAAGCAAATCAAGATTAGCTCAAATGCTCGATGGCTAGTGCCTAATAGAAAAAAAGGCAGCCTGGTGCACTAAGCTCTCGCTATGCGCGGGGTACGAGAAAGGGCCGGACTAGTGCCTAATAGAAAAAACCTAGATACTTACCTCTTTAAGAATCATTGCCCAGGCTATCATATTAGTAGGAAAATAACTATTCAGCTATTTATTGCTACCACATGTATAGTATCCATCATTGTGATTTCCAGTACTGTGCAGCAGCAGTAGAAGAATACATCTTAGTACTACTAGTTTTCCAAAACCTAGCCTCCAAAGGGTGATTTTTTTTTTTTTTTTTGTGGGGGTGGGGGGCAACTAGTATTTTCTTACATGCATCAAGAAGTCCTTGTCTTGGTCAGCCAACAAAATATACATTTGAAGATAGAAGACAATTGAGAACGATTTTACAAATAGAGTAATCAAAAGTCCCTTTTGCTTTACACCATACTACATCTTATTCTCACTTTTAATGAATAAGCAACTGATTATACGAATGCCCTGAGGGAAGGGAAGGGAAGGGAAGGGATAAAGGGAAGAAAAGAATACGAAAATTATTCTTCTATTATAGTGGAGCAATATTGAGGGCATTCCACTTCTGGCCCTACGAGATTTCCATCTTTAGGATTCTTGCACTTTCTCCTCCAACTGATGACCGTTCATTTCCTTCTGCTCCTCATTCACATTTTTTGTGTCATTAACCTCCTCGGCCGGCTTCCCCTGTTTCACTCAATTATTTTTATCCAAGATATTGAACCAATCATGGTTTGCTATTAAAGAACAAAGAAACAAGAAGGCTGATATATTTTTACAATTTCAACCACATACTAAAATTCTGGGGTTTGTAACTTTTAAGTAAAAGAAATCGGCAGTTACACCATCAAATAATTCTAGCCAATACTTTAAAAGGGAGATTTGCATCACAACTTCTTTTGCACTTCGTAATTAAATGTGTGTTGACATGTATAATCACACATGAAAATGGGAAACATATGTGAATGTTTCATATTAGTATTTTGTTATTACTCTTATCATAATAATAATAATATAGCCGGGTAATAAAGCACGACAATAGAATACATAAAGGTTGATATTGATGCTAATTGAGATGTTCAATTTGCAATATGTCTATGGATGGACATACCAGCGATAATGTCACAGCATTAGCAAGTTAGACAGATCAACAAATATAGTGAATTGGACTAGTCAACTTTTGGTAATCATAAAGGCTGGAGGCTGGCAATCTTACAAGTGAACATGTGATATCTAACAACTGCCAGAAAGGTGATAAGCCAATCAACTAGATTTCATCCCTAAATTGGAGAAATTTTACGACTTACCTTGCTGCTGTCACGCCAGCCAAGTCCAAACGGTCTTGAGAGCAAGCTGATCTTTCTAGCGGGTACCTCTTGTGATGAATCTACATTGCTCCCTACAGGAGATGAATCTTGCTGTGTGGATCTATAAAAGAATGTGTTCTTCCATGTTAAGAGAAAATACAAGAAATGCATTAATAAATGTAGTATGGTTTTCTTATCACTCTTAACATAGACATGGTATCCACCTTTGGCAACCAATAAAGCAGTTTCGATGGCAAGTAAAAGACTAACTAGAAATAGTGACAGTAAAGAACACCATGATTACCAGGGCATATGATAGTGTGTTCAATACTGCAATAAAAGTACATGATGTAAGCTCGGGTATATACCTCGGAGAAGGTACTACTTTATCTTGACCAGATTGGTACTGCAAGGTAGCCTCCAACATTGTTTCTGCCATAACCACCCTCTTTTCCATCTCAGCGAGGGAAGCAATGGTTTCTTCATACTTTTCCTGCAGGTTGTCGCAATGACACTCAAGATGTTCAACATATCAGCAAACTAATGTCATATTTCCAAATGTAAGTTCCCCTATCATGCATGAACTTATGAACTAGATAAGTTTGGGTAAGAAACACAAAGAATCTGATGGAGTAAGAGTTCCCAGATAAAGAATAAGAAATCCAAATGTTTCACCAAGAAATTCAATCAAAGAAGAAACCTGTAGCACTTGAGAGGCATGTCTTTGAGCTGCTGCATCTTGTTCAGCGGATATACGAGCATCTTCCGTTACCTTCTGTTCTTGCTCCACCCTCATCAAAACCTACAAAAATTAAATAAATAAACCCAAAATTGAAAGAAAGGGGGATTAGGAGATAATGTTCCGATACATCATCAAACAAGCAATGAAAATTGTCACCTGAAGCATGGCATTCTCTTGTTCTTGCTTAGCAGCAAGTGCATGTCGAAGATCAGTAACCTGTCTTTCTAATTGCTCAACCTGAGTACATACGAAAATACCAATGTTCAAATGTAATTGTGTTAAATTCAAAATTTTCAAGTAAAAGGAAGATGATATATGCCAAAAGCAACCATCACTTTGTGGAGCAGAGTACGACAAATAAAAGCTCTAAGTTCAAATGCACAGCAGGTAATGGTGAGGGAGTCTATTGTGCTAACCATCTAGAAATTCCTCAAGTCTACTGAAATAGATGCGTGGAAGCACATAGTCACAGTAAGCAAAAAGGATTCACGGCACATTGTGTTATTAATCGAGAATGTGGTTCTGGTGTATATTCGGGTATGAAAAGTTGCATTTATTGTTCATAGTCAAGTTCAACCTGGGATACTGCTGAAGGCACGAACATAACTATAAAACCATCATTCTCCCATAGATCAATGTAAGCAGGAGCAGATTATACATGTTAGAACAGACAGGGAATCCGGGCTAACATTAATTAGATTTTAGGTGGCTCCGCTTATACCTGCTCCATGAATAGGAGAGGCACCTAAATGCAAGCTGGAAGGTTAGGTGGCTCAGCTTATACCTTCTCCATGAATAGGAGAGGCAGCTAAATGCAAGTTGGAAGGAATGGACTGGAAGCGCGGTTGTTCTTTTTCCTTTGTTTTGGGTGTTTGGGAGGAAATGAGTTGTTGCATATAACTTCCTACTCTGAAGAAAGACATAATTCATTTATAAAGAGGCTTCCCAAATACCCTTGCGCTCAACTGCCGCCTGTTATCCTGCTTGACCATCTCCATCAATGCTGTTTCCAACTCCTCAGCTCTGTGGACATGGGAAAAAATGAGGAAAAAGATATCAGTCCCCTATCAATATGAGGTCTAGGTCCCTTAGCTTTCTATACACAAAGGTACGAGAGTTCTTCATTCTGAAAGCTCTCAAATAAGATTTGGAGTAGAAACTGCAAGATATTCAACTTCAAGGAAACCTTCTACAGTTTAACAGGTTGCTCTCTAAATGGACCATTGAACTGCCAGTCCACAAACATCAAGATTTTTCGTTTCTTTTATAGAGTTTTTGTAATTTTATCACTGAGTTAAAGGCTGACAGGGATAAGATCAACTTGCCCTTTCAGAAGCTTCCTCGTCCTTGAAACATTAGAGACCATAGCTGAACCTAATTCCATTTTGAATAGTTTAATTTGCACGCCCTTTTCAGAAAACAAAGTTTAATTTGCACACCACTTATCATTTAGTCTCTCTGCCCCATACCTGAATCTTGATGGTGCTGGGGGAGGACAAGAATAAGGAGAAAAGGTGGTAGAAAATCACAATAGGTTGGCTTTAGACAGGCAGAAATGGGAGAGTACATGGCGTCAGTTCTTTTCTTACTTTTTCTTTTTTCTTAAAATGAGGGCATTGTCGATGCAAAGAACAACATTTGGCTTCAGATATAGCTTACAGCTTGATCATAGCCTAAAACATTAATTTTTGAAATTCTACCCAAAAGTACAATAATTAGCTGCTTCAGAATCAGTAAATTCATATGGAACACAAAGGAAAAGGAGCTAACACTGGAACTTCATACTTTCCCAGGAATAGTTTTGAGAAAATCCAACCTGCAGAAGAGTGTGCTCACTAGATAAAGAAGCATGAACACCTGAACAGCTAAAATATGCACCTGAGTTCAGTAGATCGTTTCTCCTCCAGCAACTTGGACAACTCAGCCTTCAGCCAAACCACCTGATAACAGTCATGTAGTAATGTAGGCAATACAGATGTAAGTCAGAATTGTCGGCGAACTAATAGGTTATGCTATTGGGATTATTACTTTTAGGATATCCAGAACAAATGATAACATACTCCCACAAATTTCGAAATATTCAGAACAAAATGAAACCAGAAAAAAGACAGGAAGGAAGTAATTGGTGTTGAAAGTAGGTAAATAAAGGATAACAGAGATAGGGAGGGGAGGGAAACAAGAATGAAGAAAACGAAAAGGAGAAAGTAGACGTAGAAAAACCGGTGAGTGCTTTACCTTTAGAAACTTAGTCAACATGCGTTTTCTTAAATTTCTAACTTAGCCAACTAAAACATGTCCTCAAATGAACTGTCACTTCAATTTCTTGACAAGCAAAGTCTTCATGTCTTACATTTGATTATATCACCAGTTTGATGTCAATGGAATTCTCTTACTTTGTATAGCCAATACTGTTTGACCTTAAATAAAGTTATATCGGGAGAAGGTGGAGCATTAATTATCACCTAACAAAATGCTGGAGTGTCATTAGTTGAAAGAATATACTCCAGCCAATGACTATTTCACCTTTCATTAGTTAAGTTGATTGACCTAAGTACCAACAAGATTCTTCAGGATGGACATAGCATTCACTTGAGAGTAAACGTATATGGGATTGGCATACAAGTGATTCATTGGGCATCTGTTAATGATTACACTCACATAGTATATATTTTTTTACGAGCTATAAGATGTGATTGCACTCACATGGTAAACAAGACTGATTAGAGTTATATGGCATTTATCATCTCATCCTATTACAAGGCTGATTGAGGCCCTCTAGGTAAAGTAACTGACTCCCAAGAGAAATACTTAAAAGGGTCATTTGGTTCACGGACTAATTATGCCTGGAATTATAATGCCTGGAATGTTTTTAGGGTGAATAATAATGTAGGTATCATTTTATGGAGCTTGATTACTTTAAGGATTTTTTGGCCCTTTATGTTGTAGACTGTAACTTTTCTCCAAACCCAAACAATTTGGACAAAAAAATCAGATATGTCACCTGCTTATGCCTAATTTCACAGTTCTGGACAAAATTGATGGTCATATTTTATTTAACACTTATCTTCGAGAAGATACTTCCAATACCTAATTTCACAGTTCTGGACCAACTCACTTTCTCGATGAACATCACAAAACCTTACCCCTTAATGGAAAACCCCCATCTGTCTCCTTTTCCCACTTGTTCTGTATTTTCCTAATTCTCGGGATTGTTTAGCTATAAAACTCCAATAAAAAACTTCCCGCCTCTAATCCTCAAAAAGAAGAAACAACATTGATTTCTACCACATCAGACCTGGAACCAAGGTGTTGCAAGCTAGTTACACATTAGTAAGCTAGATCACTTTTAAGCAAAAAGAGTCGCATATATCCCCATTAACTAAAACTTGTGCACCCCGTTTTATCCATTCTCTCTTTCAATTTTGCTTTATCAGGCAATTCCCTTCCGAGCCATTTTGAAGCAGATAAATTTACTTAAAGAGAGAAGTATCTTACTACTCAATCCTTACTTTATTAATGACCATCCAAGTTTCACTTTTTTATAAAGACCGAAGTTCCATTTTATAAGCACATTTCCATACGAATAACACTATTGTGCTGGAAAGAAAAACTAATTTCAGTACATTCTGCTATTTGGGATAATCATATGAAATCAATTCTGGAGTCCCCGTTTAAGCAACAAGAAGATAAAGCTGGTAACAGGATTAATAAAAGATGATCAGGAGGGGTGCAAGTTAAAAGACAGACTTCAATGGAATATGTATGGGAACATAACATAGGAAGAAAATTACCTGCTCTTGGAGATCCGGAGCAGAAGCTATCTCCAAACCACCATTAAGGCTCATGTAAAGTTCATCCACATTAGCAGATCCAGTTTCGGTCTGAGATGCCTCACTATTTGTCAGTTCATAAGCTTTCTGATCTGTTTCAGTGGTTCCGACAACTACAGATCCGGGATCATGCTTAAAACCACACAGTTTAGAAGATAAGCCCTGACAATCCCTCCAATCTTGAAGTCCTTTGGACCTTTCTTCAACCGCAACCTTCACAGCTGGTCGATGCTTGTTTCTTAGTTCTTCTAATCGAGCTTCATTCACATTTTGATAGCCCATGCAGGCTGTCAGCACCAATTGACTGCTATCAAATGTGGATCCAGCAAGTGACTGCAGCAGGGTAATTGCATCCCCTGCATCTTTTGTGGTAACTAATGCAGGTCCTGAACAAGATCAAACATGTACATCACTTTTGAGCTCCTTAAACAAGAGAATTGAACGACATTGCATCAACACAATGTTTAGAAACTTCCCAGTTCTCATGAGTTTAAAAGAATTACCATAAAGCTCCATCAAAGCGAGTGCAGTACGGAATAACATCACTCGATTTCCTTCAAAGAGAATTACATCCCAGACTCTAAGGACTAAAACCAAGCAAATTTCATGAGAAAGGAACCACACAACCAGTAAAACAATCCAAGTGCCAAGAATAAGATTAAGACAATTGACGTCAAATTTAATATCTCGTCAACTTAAAACCTAATTAAATATGTAGAATCAGCCACACTACAGATCAGATATTTCAAGATGAGATAAAAACAACTGACCACTTTCCCATGGAAGCATGTTCATAAATATGGAGAGGAACCATGGCCCAGTAACCCATGCTACCTGCACTCCCAGGTAATCAAGATGATTAACTGCGTAGATGCATCAATGGGGAAGGAAGTCAAAACATATGGGAAGCAATATAACCAGTAAGGATCTGGAGAAGGAGCTTGAATTAAAGAAGTGGGAACAAGAGACATACCCAACTTTGGAAATTTCTCCCGCACCAACACCTCAAGAACAAGTTGGTCAACCTGATAAGAAACAATGTAGCAAATAAAAACTGTTGATATCTTCATATTTCTCACAATGCAATTTATTCGTGTCAAACAAATGAAGGGGAAAAGTAATTGTTTGCAGATGAAATAGTGAACTACAGCTAGTAGAAGCAAAACCTGTTTGTTACCTGAGACTCTATCATCTCTTCTGAGTAATAGCCATCAAAATAGTCATCTAGAATCCCCACTAAAGTCCTGTAAGTTTAAGTACATATTTATTTAACTAAGCCAGATTGACCCAAATATACAGACACACATTTAGCACTTCAGACAAAACATAACTCTTAAAGTGCAAGGTATTAAAGAAGACTAAAGTTGTTCCAACTCTGAATTGCAATTTCAAATAAACCAATAGCAGAAGCAACTTTATTTTAGAACATAAATGAAGACATATCCATCTGGAAGAACAAGATGTAGATGAAGTTCAAAACATACCAAAAGGCGTTTTCCTCAGGCATCAGAAGCAATAGCAAACCAGCAAAAAAATTCATGGCCTGCATTATTGGACGAGCAAAACTGAGCAATGTAACTTAGAATGAAAAGAAAGCTCGTGTAATGGCCAGACGGGTGAACCACAAGTTGAAAGAATCAACACCTTCATACAGAACTGGAAATATATCACCATGTTTACAATCATTTTCAGAAGCAATAGGGGATAAAAAACAACTTGGTACAATTCCCAAATAATGAAATTCAACGAAATATTCTACATTGACACAGAAGAAAGAAAAACGTGTCTACAACACTTCTTATGACCAACAGAAATCAAATAATAGAGAAGTACTTGATGGAGAACCTGAAGCAAAAAAATAAAAATTTGTTGCTTAACCATTCAAATTGCACGTGAATGGAAAAAAGAAGAATTTAGAACTAGGTAGCAAATATTATCATTCCCTCATCCTAAATATCATCTTTTCGTTATTTCCAACTTTGAAAAAATTGCCCCTCTATATATCTTCATTCTATCTTGTTCATCCGAAATTTTTGAAAAAAAAAGTGTTCAAAGCTTTCTTTTATGATCTTTTGGTTCCGTGTTGGATAATAATAGGCATTCAAAAGAATGTGGAAAGCATTTCTTTCAGGCTACAACTATTACTAACTCTCATAAACTCCAATTGGGGGCGGCTGTCATTTGAAAATTTATACAGTAACACTGTGAAAACACTTTTTATATGGTGCTTTCTAAACGCATTTTAACTTTGCTTAAATGATTGTGGACAAATTTGCAAGCAGATTTCAAAGAAATACATAAACGACACTATAATACATAAATTTCAATCAGAAGTTGGAAGCTGTAATCTAGCAACTGAAGATAAACGATGCTTTGGGCTGTATTTCAAACTTCAGCAACTGTACGTCCTCTCAAAACATATTTTGAACAAAAACTTCGCACTAGTTATTTCTATCTCTCTAAATAAGCACAACAAACATCAAAACTAAATCGATAACCAGTTCATGATGGTCAATCCAAATGTCAAACATCAAAGCAGACATAATTATTCCCCCCCCCTCCCCCCCCCCCCCAAAAAAAAAAAAAGTAAGAGACGCCAACAACAGAATTACCTAGCAATAGCCAACAAAGGGATTATGCCGAGCATAGGCAGTGAGTAAACGTCTTAAAGCATTTCTTCCATCCTCATCTAGAGCAGGATGTCCAGGAAATGTTCGTGGTAGATCCTGCATGAAAGATGAAAGACAAGATTGAAGCCAAAATGGATGTTCAATGACCTTTTCAATTGCTTTCATGTAGACGGTACTGAAAAAGGAGTTGATAAGTAGCATGCTCAATGACCTTTTCAATTTGCCCTCTCCATTTCTCAGGAAGACATACAGTATCTATGCTTGGGTCCACACAACTTCCATTACCCTTTGGTACAATATTTTTACACTCTGCATTATTATCAGATTTAGTGCCTAAAGCAAGCAAATCCTGGTAATAGGTCTCCACTCGGCGTGCCTTCATGCCCACAAAGGCTTGCCAAAGCTGTGATTCAAGTCTCAGCATTACATAAACAAATCTAACTCATGAACTCAGATGACTATAAGAACAACAACGTACGAAAATTTTGAGCACTCTATCTAACCTCTCCCCTGAGAGCCATGGGTACACCACCATGAACAAGACACTCCAATTCTTCTTTCCACGGAGGTAAAGACTCATGATCCTTAGTAGCCAAATGGCTATTATTTTCATTTAGAGGAACATCTTGCATGGAATCCAGTTCAGATCTGTCGAAAGATTCTGATCTTGCTAAATCATAAAACTCGTCGTCCGAGTCCTCTTCAGATTCTCCTTTTGTCGCTCTAGCCTCTTCAATTGCAGGAAGATGCTCCTGCGTACCATGGTCTTGCTCATTTTTGGCAAAAGTATCCATCTTTTTTACACGAATGCTCATCATATCCTCAATGGCACGTAGAGTTGGTCTAATCTCCGACCATATTTGGGCCTGATGAGTTTTCCTCTCAACTAAGGTTATTGTATCATCCTTGTTTCTTGCACCTTCAAGATGACCCTCAGAACCATGCTTTTCATCAGTTTGGTTATTGATTTCATCTGCATTCTGTGAAAAGGAGCTTGCATCCTGCATGGATGATTCAGTACCAGGCTTGCCGGAGTTGCCGTCTGCAGACACCCCATTTATGGCTAACTGCGCAGGCTCTGCCTGCCGTTCCAAAAAGTCCATCCACCTATCCGACCTCTCTTCCTCTTCTTCCTTAAAACAACGCACACAGGTAGACACAATCAGAGAAAGATTTAAATTAAGACAATCAAAGAAAAGTTTCTACATGGGAATGATTGCTGAGAAATGTGGTAGAAGTACAATAGATGGAAGCTGTTCTCAACGTGATTCAGCTGGTTTTTTATGCTTCTTATGTAACTATTTAATGAGACGAAAATTCTTTTAGTTTAATGCTCCTCTTTCTTTTGTTCCTTCTGTCTTCTTTACACAAACTTCCTCACCAATAAACAGGATATTAATTAGTAAACCTGTAATCATGAGAAGAAATACCTTGTAGATATTTGCATATTCATGATATCTTTGTACATGCTGAGGCCGCACAGAGAACCCATAAGCATCCCTGTCCATGTTAATACTTAATAGTTATTAGTCAAAAACTTTTAAGGACAAAGTTTTACTAAAACAAAATCTTTATGAGCAAAAGTTTTCAAAAACCAGCTAGTATTTTTTTTTCATGACTGAGCATTATAAAAATCAAAATAAGACAACCTGAACTAATTGAACACAGTAACTGCCTGTTAAAACAGTATGTTTGAAAGAAACACTTTGAAAAGTTTCAAATAACATTTCACCAAGAGTTCAGTATAATTACTTTGTAAAGCATTTTTAGTGTTTACTATTTACATATGAACTCATGCAATAAACTTTTGCTTTGATATGACGGTGGAGCCAATTATATTTTCAATTGAACGACAAACTTTAGGCCTTGAAGCAGTTCCATAAATTCCTAGCTTGATCTTTTGCCAAATTTAATTATTGCAAAACTTCTGGTACAAATTAACGGAACTTCTAAGCATTTACCAACTACTTAAACATCTGCATTCATGCTAATACGCAGTTATTTGTCAAATGCACTACACTCCCAATGTGGCCTAGATGAGTCAAAAATTAAGTGCATTAATGCAGAAAAAATGTGAAGAGCCATCCTAACTATCAAGAAAGAGAAACCAAGATTGAAGCACATCTCTTTACTGTTCTATTTTTGCTTTTATTTTTCCTCGTGAACACCTGGACCATTCCACCTTATATATGCATCCTTCGTATAGGTAGCAAGTAACTCTATCCACTGTACTGTTTTCACTGTTTACTAGCTGGCAGCTACTAAAATCACTGATTACATTAGAAAACAAGTTTTCGACAAAAAGCTCAGTTTTTAATAGCTACTCAACACCTCAAATCTCAACCGTACTTACCAATATACCCACTTGGAACTAAATCATATCAAAACAGTGAGGGAAAAATACTAGAGCACTTAATATCATCAATTTTCTATGTTAATTTTCCGGCGAAGTATATTTCTATTCTATAGAAGAGTAAGAGGTTTCGACCTGAGTGCTTAGGGGACTTTTTGGAAAAGCTCCGGGGCGTTTGTTTCATTTCACACCAACTATACAAATACCTACTGTACGTGTTTTAATATTTCTGCACAATCAGTACGTGTATGTTTTACAAGAGCACACGTCTGTTAAAGAGTAATATTAGGTTTTCTCAATTGATATACTTAAGGTTGTAAAAGTTTCTAACTTCTGAACTTCTTGATTCTCTTCCTCTTCCTCGAATTTCTCCTACATCCAGGTATGATTTTACTCAATTTCACCCATAATTTTTGCTATACATTTGATATGAAAAACAATCCTTTCCTTTTGTACTTCAATTTTGTGGTTTTGTCTTTCTATTTGTTTTTCCTCTTTTGCTTTTTTAATTAGTTTCAGCCAATATGCAACTTTTTTTGTTAAGATTTTCAGTCCATGGATGATATTGGTATGGGTATTGAACATAAATTGAAGAAAGAAATTTTTGGGTATAATATTTGAGATCTTGTTCAAGTTTCACCGGTTCTGTTCATACTTCGCTTTTTCAATTAGTTTTAACCTAACATTCACTTGTCAAAATTGGACTGCTGCTTGACATAGATGTTGCCACCGTAGTCCTTTTACTCCTCCTCTTCAAATCTATTTTCGATTCTGTAGCTTTTTCAATTGTATGTTCTTCTTCTTCCTCTTCTCTCTATTTTGCAGTTTAGTCCTTTGTCAATCTGATGTTAATCCAATTTAATGTGGGTCTTTATCAATATTCGTTTTTTGATATTATAAATTGTGAAAGATTTGCTCTTTCTCTTCTAAATTTCAGTTGTCTATATTATTCTTCCATTCTTTGGTGACCTAAAATATGTTTGTTAGATGACCTTGTAGTTTAGCATCAGTTTTTCCTTTATAGTTGTTATAAGAAGTTGTGGCTGAAACCTTTTTTGAAAAATTTACACACAGTACGAAGCTCAAGTATTAGTGTTATTGGTGGTATTTGTAGTTTGTGACTATCTGGAAGTTGTATGGTTGAATCCTAGGTATCTTCCTTAGAAAGAGTACATCTTGGTAGTTGATTGAGTGAAATAGGTGGTTTTCAAGGTGATTAAGTACCCTCAAAGAGAGGTACAATTCATTCATATGTCATTTAAAAGTAGCTTATTGGCTTTTCTTTTGGGCTCGATAAGTTGCTTTATTCTTAGGCTGGTATCACGTCTCTTGTGCTAAATAGATACAGGAAAGAAAACTGTGTTCTTTTTTGTTTAGTTGGTAATTCTGTTATATCGCCCATGTCTTTCCATTCATGAGTGTAAAGTTGTTTACAAGTTCAAGCAGTCTTCTTCAGTCCAGCCATCTTGGAAACTATTATTTTCTTTGGGTGATTGCTTTTTTTCCTTTTCCATTTGCTCTTTACTTTTTGACCTTTCATCATGTCAATTTATTCTTTCTGTTATTGCAGTTGTTGTGTTCCATTGTGTGGTTGTGGAATACTTTTGTTGTCCAGTATAGCCTTTCGCCCGAAAGGTAAATGTCAGATCTCTCATCATTTACATATACGTATTGTATGTGCCAATGAAAAATCTAATTAATTTTGCAACTTTATGAAATTTGAGAAAGCTTTCTTAAAAAGAAATGTTGGCAAAAATAATCTCCAATATTATTATTCATAGGTTTCTAATATTAGCTGTAGTGGTCAAAGGAATGACTTCATTCTTTTAACGTCCTGAAAACTTGTGCTTCCTTCTCTCTTAGCTATAGGTTCTGAACACTTCTGCCTTTTGAAAACCAATTATTATCGCTTGGATTGAAACAAGAAATAGTTATATTTGTCCTCAACAACCCTTGAATGTTGTATAAAAAGGGAAGAAAACTAAAGAGCTACATGCACTAGAACAATTAAAAATGCCCTATAAAACTTTTAGAGTTACTGTTTATCTTATTTCAATCGACCAATTGAATATGCACTCCAAAATGCATATAGCTTTTCTAAGATTTCTCTCAGTTATCCTTAATCTTGAGACAAGTGTTCATACTCGAATGCATATACTAATATTTTCGTTTCATCTATGTAAAAGTTTTTCCTTAATTTTTGGTCTTTATAGAAAGTATATATTTTATATTTGGTAAGTCTAATATTAGCCATGTTTTTTTATAATATATACAGTTTAAACTCAAATTTATGGTGGGAAAGGACCAATACATTTTCATATGTACAACATCACTTGAAGAAAGATATGGTCTTTTTAGCTGTCATTTGAGTACATTGTTGTGCTGCTACGATGGATGTAAAAAATATCTATTTGTAACTATGTAACAACCTGTATTTTCTTCCAAAATAATATCCAACAGTTTAGTGTTGATGTCTTCCAATAACACGAAGTCTCTTCCAATTTTTCCTCCTAATACTTAACGCTTTCACTTCTGGTTTTTTATTCAAATTTCTCTATTTTGAATCCAGCTTCTCTGTGGCATGTGCTGTATGTGTATGTCTATGACCTTTCTCCAGTTTTTCCTTTGTTTGGTAAACCATTTGAGCTTGGTAATCGGACTTTGGTAGATATTTGTTAGTTTTTTATTTTTTCCTTTTTGGAATTCTTTCTCGCTGGATTTTATATGTGCATTCAGTGGTTGTATCTTATATGATGTTTCAAAATAGCTACATAGACGCATATTTGTTTATTTTGAGAGTAAATGGGTTCTTTGAGGATGAACTTAGTTGTCCAAAAAGACCTCTAAGCACTCAGGTCTCTCCTTCATTCTTGCCTAAACCCTACAACACGTCTTCGCTTTACTAATGCAACTTTTAGATTGTTGTTAAAAAAATGAGGAGACTCAAGCTTTTTTTAGCCTTCTTTAAGCATTCTTGGATTCTTCTTAGTTATGTTGGATTACAAAAGTGTGGCTAAAGTCTTCAAATTTACTGCAGAGTCTCAAAAGTTTTTTTGCAGGCATTTTTCAAGAGCCACTAAAAAGAAGACCAGAAAAAAAACCAAACACCACACACATCGCATCTCCTTCTGTTAAAATGTAAATAGCTGTGTCACATACATCTGTTGTAACTACTATGACACTTTAAGCATCCCATCACACAATATTGTCTACTTATTTTGTGTGGTCCGTTAGCATATAGTATTGTCTACCTACTTTGTTTGATCCATATAAAAATTAAATAACGTTGGGTCCGACCTAGTAATCTGGAAGCAAACAGAGAGAAATGATTCACAAAATAGAAACAACGTGAAAGGGAGACGTGGAGGCCAGAGAAAGCAGGTTGTACAGAGAATAGATGGTACCTCTTGTGGTCGATAGAGATGATGCAAGGATTCAACACAACTGTTTCTGCACTCGCTTTCATTGTCGGTAAACAGTATCAAACACTTCGCCAAAATCCGTTGATTGATTTGAATTTACTTTCCTATTTCTGACTTTCAACTAAAATTCAAGGCTTTTTCCTCCAATTTTTTCAAAGATGAAGTTAACACTTCAAAATGCAGTTTCATATAGTCAAGTCGGTGACTAGTCACGTGGAAGAGCGAGTTTAGCGTCAGAGCAAATTTTTTGAGTGAAAGTGAGGAAAAGGAGGAAAGATTTCAGTGTTTGAGACTTGAGAGATCTCAGGGGAAGTTTTGGATCAGGTAAAAACTAGGCCAGTGGCTGGGCCCATGTCATTTGTCCAAACTCCCAAAATTTTCTTTACATTTTTCTATTTATCGATCACGCCGATAGGACCAAAATTTTAAAAAGTAAGAGATTTTTTTTAACCGAAAGGACTGCATTTAAGGATCTAAAGAATCTAACTTTTTCCTTTTTCTCTCTTGAATATCCTATGTGGCATTCCTATTTCTTTGTTTTACACCGTTATTAATTCGAATTCGTGACATTTAACCATAACAAATTCAGTATAACGCCGCTAATAAAATTTGAGAAAGGTAGTGCATATATAATTTTAGCCCTACCTTATAAATGTAGAGATAATGTTTCTGGTAACTATCAGCTAAAAAAACACACAGTTACAACAATATTGAAAAAAATTAAATAATAGAGAAGCCATACAAAAGAAGCACATCAAGATAATAAGATAATCCAGGTAGTAGTAATACAAATCTAAGGATAAAAAAATAGGAAAATTATTTGCTCAAAAGTTATCACATACTTTATGAATATAAAACAATATATATGAATTACGGGCAAATTATAGCAAATCGTAATAATCCATAGACCAACTGAAAGAAATAATAATAAATACTCAAGATTAGGAGAAAACGTTAATAACTTTTATTGACAATATTAATGTAGTCTGTCTATCCATGAAGAGGTTTAGAGCCTTACAATGGTATTTTATTTCCCATAAGATGGGTACCTTTTTTTCTTCTCTCTCCCCCTCTTTTTGGAGAGTAGTGGTGAAGAAGAAGCCCCCTTTTAGGGTTTATTCTTTTGGTATTTATAGTTGTGAGCTCTGTGAGCTGGCAGTAAGTGTCCGTGACCACGTTGGGGTTTTGCCCTCGTGGGGGCGGATAGGCCGTGCCCTTATAAATCAAACCGAAAAAGAGTCGAATAATGTTATGAATGAGTGACCATACCACTTATTAATTATATATTAACTCAAAATGAGATTAACTTCGGTAATTATCGTGAGGTCGGATTTTGACCCATACAGTTAGTCCCTCCGCTTATTGAGATCGTGCTTCGGCCGAGCTCGATGAGCGGACTTCATCGATTGTAATTTGAAAAACTCGAATAAGGAGGTCGACTATTGCTTCGGTCGAGACCGAATTCTCTTTGGTGATGGCCTAAATCTTGTAGAATGTTTGTGTATTGTTATCATATTACCAAGTCTCCGTATGACCAAGATTGAACGCCTCTTCTCGACGAAGGTACATGACGTTTTAACAAAATTCGAGCGAGATCGACTTTCCTACGTTCTAATCCTCACATTTGTTTGGGCCCGTAACCGTCGACTACAGGGGATGGGCCGTATGCGGTGCGACCGAGTGAAATGGGTACATATCTGGTAACGTCCAAAAGCGCATGGAACACCTTTTCAGCGTTCGCAGGCCATTGCAATTATTACGGCGAGACGTTGGTGGATAACCGAGAAGTCAGTTCGTGGAGCTTGTCATAATGACGCATATTTTGGAAGAACCGAACCGTTTTGCGGTTGGTCATGCAGTTAATGATGGCTATTGGGTTTCGCGAAAGCCATTTATGTTGCCTATAAAGGTGGGTTGAGGCATTCACTTCTCATATCTTCGTTGTTTATCTGAGAGTGATTCTGAAGAAACTTTTTCCTCTTGCTAATTCATCTTCATCTTCCTTTCTTTGATCGTGATAGCCTTTGTCTTGTCCACCAAACTTATTCCTTTCTCTTTGGTAAATCAACAATGGCAGGTAGTTCTTCCTACGATGCTCTTTCAATGGATTTTTCGGTAAATTCTCCGGTATTTGAAGGGCCACCTCTGGCAATAGGAGGTGTAGAACATGTAGAGGTCGGTGAAGTTTCGTCGGTTGACGAGATAGTACCTCGACCCAGAGGTCCGATGATTGATTTTACCGTTGATAGTGGAGAGGATCCGGTGGATGAAGACCCAATAATGGGGGAAATTGGGATGGCCCGATTACGGGAACAAGGGGTCATCCCTACCCATGCAGACATCATTCTCACTAGAAGCAAGGAGAGGGTCCACACCGACCGCAGAGGATACTGCGCCTTTTATGTGTATCCCTTCAAGTTGGGGTTTAAGATTTCGCTCCATATGCTGGTGGTGGATTTCTATCACTATTACGGGGTATGCCCGGGTCAGCTCACTCCTTCTATCTACAAATTATTGGCAATGTTTATTAAGTATGCGAAACTGGCCGGTAGAGTGGTCACGCTGCAGCACATGCTTAGCCTCTACGCTCCCAGAGAGTTCGTGGTACCATGATTCTGGCGTGCCCTCGTGAGTCGAGGGTCCTGATGCAACACTGGATGATGAGGTCGACCTCCGCCCTTTTGAGCATTTCTTTTACATCAGGACTGAGCATTTAGTGGCGTGCCCCACTAGGTTCCCAGAGGCTTGGAATCATGCACGTAAGTTCCTTTTACCGTCGAATTTTTTTGATACCTTTCCTTATGCCTCGCATTCATGAGCGCTAACTCGTGTCAATTTTGTAGTCGAAAAATTGTCGCTAGCTCTGTTAGCTGGGATACGCGGGTGGGTCGAGGTCGTGCTCCCCCATACTAAGGGGATACGCACGTGAGCATCTTTCTAGGAGAGGTATGGATGTAGGCCTACTATAGGTGAAAAGTTGATTTCCTCCTCTATTCTGCTATGATTCGATTTTATTTACTAAATTTTCTTTTCTATGATAGGGAGGGCACACCGTGTCAGGGCCCCTCAGTTGGCCTTTGAGCGATCGGGTGTAGTCGCTCGGCTTACTGTAGCACCGGTGCCATGCCACGTACTGAGGGTGACATCAGTCAAATATTCGGCGGCTCCTTCTCCACCATGGGCCGCACTTTAGAACTAGGGGTCATCGGGACGGGGAGGAGGAGATGCCGTTGATTAGGCACAGGGTCGTATTCACGCCGGCCCCTCTTATGGTAATTAACTTGGACTCTCCTCCGGCGAATGCGGGAGAGAGTGCAGTTGCAGCGCCTACCCTTAAGGGTGAACAAACAATGGGAGTTGCCCCAGTTGGATTAGTCCACGATCACACCGTCGCTTCGGTGACTCAGTTGGTGGCTCCAATCGCCAAGATGGGGGGTAGTTGTAAGACCCCGGAAAATTTCGCTAAGTAATTTAGGATTTCGTAGTGTCACACAAGCTTATTATAATATTTTTATATACTATAAATATGGTGGACATCAATTATGCTTGGTAAATATGAGTATAAGTCCTATGGTAAGTGATGTGAGGTCCAAATGGAAGCCTAGGTGTACGCCAAATGGGAAAATTTTCGAAATAGGTCAAAATTCCAAATGGATTCGCACAAGGCTCCACTTCAAAGGAGCATATATAATTATGTATAAGGGTTTATGTGGTGAATAGTATATCAAATGAAAGCCCTTTGAGTATAGTTTCCAACGCTTCAAACCGTTCGTCGTTTATGATCAAATTACCAAAGGCTGGAAAATGCGATCCCTTGTGAGGTCAAATCTGCGATCCGTATTTTAACTCTACGGTCCGCAGTTTTGTTCTGCGGTCCGCATTTTGACCGCAGATTGAACCACTGTAGCTCATTTTTGGCCACCAATTTTGCGGTGCATTCTGCGGCCCGCATGTCCATTCTGCGGTGCATTCTGCTATAGCAGAATTGACATCGCATGGTTATTTTTTTTATTTTCTTAACCTGACCCCATTTTGATATATAACCTTTGGGGCTTTATTTGGGGTCATTTCCTATTGATTTTAGAGAGATGTGAGAGTATTTTAGAGAGAGAAGGAGTGACCCAACATCTAAACCATCCAAATCTTACATCAACCTTCAAGAATCGAAGAACCCAATCACAAGTTCTTCATCTAAGAGGTAAGATTCTATGGCCTAGGTTTTAATTTCATGTTTAGGGTATAAGATGGGTTATTGAGGTATGATTCTTGGGTATTTTAGTATTGTGTACACATGCATGTACAAATTAGGTTGTGAGAAGATTGTTTAACATAAATAAGTAAAGATTGGGTTAGGGGAAGAAAGAAGTCTCGAAAAGGGGATTGGAAATCAAGATGCTCAACTAGTGTTTAAATATTCAAATGAGCTAGTTTCATGAATATCTTTCTCATATGTGTTTTATTTTGTTATGTCTCATGGTAGATTGGAATTTCTAGAGTTTTTGGAGTGTTGTAGTAACTTAAGGAAAGCTCAATCGAGGTATGTATGGCTAACTTTGATTCTTGTGAAATCGCCCTCATGTGTGCAATTCATTTGGCATGTGTTAATTTGAGAGATTGTGTGTAATTCCTTGATTTTGTTGTTGAGTATTCAATTGATGTTGAACTATGTGTGGTGTGATAAGGAATATGAACCGAAACATAAAAGGGAAATTGAAATTTGTAAAAAATTGAGAACAATTGTTGTGATATCATACATGGTTTCTTGAGGAAAGAAATGAAACACATGAATTATGGTAAATTGTTGAACATAATGGTATGAGTACTCTCGAATATGGAAACATTGTAACTTGGTTGTGATATTGGTTTGAAAAGTATTTGAGAACATGAACCAATTTGTAAATTGCTTATTTACACTTGTTGTGATCTTGTGTAGTGCCTTGTTTGCTGTTTGTGATTGTTGTGATTGAAACTGTACGGTAGGATCGGGTTGCGCGCCGCAACACGAAGTAATAAGGTGTGGGTTGGGGTAATAAGGGTGGCCGAGGTAATAAGGATGGAAAGCGATCAAAATCGCCATTAAAATTGATATAAAATCATTTATGTGAAATTGTGAAAGGAGACAACAAGAGAGTTTGCAACCTGTGGGGCACTGATTGCCCCTTTGTTTGACTTGATTGTGTTATTCCGTGTTTGTTTGGTTGATTCCTTCCTTGTTGAGATTTAGTTGTGCTTGAGTTGAGAACTACTTGAGGTGAAGTAAATGTAGGAAACATGGTTAGCTGGCTTTATTACTTCTTGGTGTAATCATTTGTTGTCTTATCATCGTGGTGTACTTTTAATGGCTTGAGTTTACTTGGGACAAAGCTTGTCCATACATACCACTACAATTCCAGTGTACTCACATCCTTTTTGTCGGGGACGCTACATTCATGTTATGATTGTAGGTGGATCAGTAGCAGGTACTTCAGCTCATCGGCAGTTGCATCCTTCATCTTCCACTGCCCGATTTGGTGAGCCCATTTCCTTTCGGGGCCCTGCATGGCTCATGCCACTCCTATTTAGAATCAATTTTGATTTTGTGTAAGGTATAGCCGGAGCCTTGTTACCGGCAAGTATTGTATCGTCCTTTGTATCCTAGAGGCTTTGTAGACATGTAAACTGTGGGATTTCAGTCTTATGTATATATTATGTCGGGCATTGTAAAAATTGTAAACTTGTTAATGAATTAATCGTGTGGTTATGTTTGTACAATGTGAATTCAGTTATAATTGGTAAGATCTCTGGCTTATGAGTAATAAACAACACATGGGTATCGCGTGGGATAGAAAGTCACCCAGGTCCGCTTGGCTGGGGCTACCCGGTCAGGCGACGGTCATGTCCCTCGATTTGGGGCGTGACAAACTTGGTATTAGAGCCTAAGGTTTTTAGTGTCCTAGGTTGTCTCGGAGTCGTGTCTAGTAGCGCCCTTCTTATCGGTGTGTTGTCGACCACATACATGGGCATTTACGAATTTACCCATTTCTTTGATATTCGAGATCGTGCGATATGGCTCAAGATAGGGAGCTCTCTCTAAGTATTACCCTCAAGATTGGTAATTTTGATACCATAATCCGTGAATTTGAAGCATGTAAGGTGGGATTTATCCCACCATTGAGTCCAAGTGGATCACCCAAGGACTTGTTAGAAGAATGTGTTGAGCCATGGAGTGATTGGTAGAACTTGTTATTAAGGAGAGTACCCTTGTTCCAACTAATGTCACTGCACCACCAGATCATGGAGTATATCATCAGTATGTACGGGTAAAAAAATTGCGTCTCATAGAAATTAAGCATCCATGGTGACCACATAAATATTGTAGGTTCAAAATATAATTGATGCAGTACCCGTTTTGTTATATTAAGCGAATTATTATTGTGAAAATATATGTGGGAGGTACTTCTTCATTTTTTTAATATATTATTCTTGGTAGATGAGGATATGTAAAGAATGTGAACTATGTGCTAAAATGCTCAGACTTCAAGTCAAGTTTGAATTGATATTTTGATGCCAAATTTTGTGAGAAAACTTGTTATGGTTGATTCTTCCAAAATGTTCTTACGTGTTCCAAAGGTATTTGATTGATTGCGTCTAGTTGTTGGTAATGTGTAAAGATGTTTGGAAATGAAGTAAGTGACCGTGTAAATGTGGTAAGACTAAATGTTGGATTCTAGCTATGATTGATACTTTACATAAATTGGTGTTGTGACCCGATGTTTGTAAAAGATGCATTCCAATATAATCAATGTGCTATTATTGACAACTTAAAATGGGTGCAAGGGGTATGACTTATGTATTAAAATGTGAAGGCCTTAAATTGAAATTAAAGCAACATATATTAAACAAAAAAATGTGTGAATTCCTCTGTGCATAGAGATGTTGAAATAAGTCAATTATTTTTGAGAAATAGAGTATAGACAATGTGTCGAGAACTCGAAATGAAATTGTACCTGGTGATACTTGTGACATGAGGGAATATGAAACAGATTATGATGTTGATGTGAAATATGCGGAAATGATGTGAAATGCGAGGAAGAAGAGATTGTGTTATGAAATGTGGCCTACTGCCAAGTCTGATATGATAATTATGACTCCAAGAGCTGATGGACTAATATATGTAAAAATGGCATGATTCTTTTATTCAATATTGTAGTGAACATTTAAAGTGTTTGATTTGTACTTGTGATTTTCTTATTGTTGTATGAAGCGCATAGGTGTATAATTTGATATGTGAACCCTATGAAATGCAGCCTAGAGGTATGGAAATTATGTGAAAACTATGTGATCTATTTTATTTGGTAATGTGGTGATTGTTTAAAATTTTTGTTAAACCCTTATGACTTCCTTGTCCTTGCATGGATTTGTTCTTAAAAAGAATCTAAATTACAAAACATTTCATGCACCTGCTCTTTGAATGAGACGTAATATTTACAAAGTCTCCCAATCACAGTACTAGTATTTACAACCTCCTATGGAATTGAGCTCTATAAGTATGAATTGAGTTATAACACTATTGATACTTCCCACTTGTTTTTCCTAAAATTTCATCAAGGTACTATTCCCAATGAAATCCTTACAGAAATGTTTTATTTTAATGAACAACATCTACTCACTTGTACCTATACATGCACCATCATAAAGTTTGTACATGTGGTGTCAAGTTCCATGCAAAGTATCCAAGATTTGTGATCCTTCTCGAGTCGTTCTTTTACTCAGTTGTGTATGGCTTATATGGGTTGATCAACCAATCCACTCTCTTACAAGTAACATCGTGAAACCATTTCATTGTCTAGTAACATATATACACATCTCAGTGCCTATCATATGAGTGCATATAAATTGAAATGGTCACCATGTGCATAAAGTCTCTCTGACAAAATAGAGATCCTCACATCCCCACATAGATATCTTGTGTCTCTATGATTTTCGTGCCCGCTTGGGACATCTCGCAGTAAATAGCTCACTCTGTCCTAGTATTGTGGTTGTTCGTGGAATGGTCATGTATTGCAGTGGGGAGTTAATATAGTAGAAGTGTGTCCAGCTTATAACCAATGATAATTTTCTCTTTATGTCTCCACAATTTGTTAAATTTATTCCTTATTTAGTGAATTCATTGTGCTAGTTCCCTACACTTGTACGACAACCATAAGAGAACATTCCCTTCTATGTATCACTATGACACTTCCTTTTTCAAGTCAAAACCTATGGAGATCTCATCATGAACATCTGCAAACCTTCAGCGATTATTGTGCACTGTCTCATTGTGTTTGGTTTTCTTCACACCCTCAACTTCTATAATCATGGACTATGTCATTGTTATGTGTGCAGAGTTTTACTACCCTTGGTATCTCACCTTCTTGGCTAGATATGAGTGTTATTTGCCTTCTCCCTTGAGCGTTGTGTTAACTATTAGAACCATCTAACCAATTCATGATTTTGTCCCAATATCAAGATTTCCTAGCTATTGAGTTTCACTCGTGAAAGGTTGAGATTAGATGACTTCGGGTTTTTGTACATATCATGAACATGTTGATTTGAATGAAAAAATATGATCAATTACTAAGAAGTGTTAAGTTGTCTAGAATATGGTAATCTCATAAGCGTTCAATTCTTTTCATCCTTATAGGCTTGTGGCATAGATTCTGTGCGTCAAGTAATATTAAGAGTGTAATTCAATTTCGTGTATTTTGAATTCCATATCACATTCAAGGTGCTAGAGTATTCCTATTCGGGGTCGACGGATTTTCCCTACACTTTAGAAAATGAGTGGTTCACGTACTTGAGCATTCCTCCTTAATGATTCCTATTTCCCATGTACTACTTACTCCTATGCCTCATTTGGGTATTAATTGAGGTAGTCACAGTGATTAACCATGTCAGTATTGTTAGTAGTAACATTTTGTGTCTCTTAGTATACGACCTCATAAAGTACTCTACTCAGTGCATTAATGGATTCCTATAGAACTCCAACCTGATCTTGAACTCTGTTGTTCCTCGTTGTATTAGATCCATTGGGTATTGTAAGTTCAGACAAGTCAAAGATAAAGCTTCATAGTATGATCACATATATATTGGATAGATAATGTTATGGTCAGTTTATGGTATCACATCTTAGGGTAACTATTAAGATCAAGGGTTTAGTGTGAGTGTTCCCCTGAAAATATTATGTGAGTTGATAATAAAGGTAACATGACTGTATTATACATTAGGTTGCAATAGGTGTGTGATATTCCCCGTAACAATTCCTCAAGTACTTTGTGTTTCCTTATGCTTATGTCTAAGAAGATAGTGATAAAAAAATATGGGTATAAATTGAATTGATTGAACTATATGATCATGGTAATATCCTATATGATGCACTACTAGCAAGACTAATGATGGCTTGACTTCATATGGACTGTTGATTGAAATGAAATTATATTCTTGTTGACGAACACCTTTGCGATTATATTAATGGCTGGTAAGGACAATTATGAACACATGATTGTTTGTTTACTATGAACCGACATCCTTGATGGTATGATGCCAAGTTATGGAATTGTGGGTTATTGTTGTTATCATGAATTGCAATATCCAATGGAGTGTAAATTGTACAGTGGAAGTTATCAAAAGGTAAAGTCAATGGATAGTTATCTCATGCAAGATGTTTATCTATCATCCTTGTTATGTATGTTTGGGAGTTGATATTATTTTTGAGAAGGTGTCATGACAATGCTTGTAAGTTGATTATATCGTATGGAAGGATAAATGTGTCGTGGAAGGAAAGTGTTTTCGTTTGATTGAATACCAGTTAGTTTTGACTTGGAATGTACCATATAGGTATTTTGATATAAAATGTGCAGTCCATGTTCTGGTATCCATATGTTAATGTAGTGCTTGTAATACTGGGATTAGGATTGTGGATATATACATTATGGTGCTATGTACAATTGTGGATGTGTTGTTGAGACGAATTTGGTGATTCTCTGGCAGGTGGATATGCCTAGTTACAAAGGAGACTCTGCCGAAATTTCTGAAAAGATTAGGAGTTAGTGAAAATTTAGAGACTGGAGGTAGGTTAGAAAAGATATGTGTGATGTTAAAGTGTTTGGGAAAGACTATACTCCTCATTCGAGGACGAATGATCCTAAGGGGGGAGATGTAAGACCCCGGAAATTTTCGCTAAGCAATTTAGGATTTCGTAGTGTCACACAGGCTTATTATAATATTTTTATATACTATTAATATGGTGGACATCAATTAGACTTGGTAAATATGAGTATAAGTCTTATGGTAAGTGATGTGAGGTCCAAATGGAAGCCTAGGTGTACGCCAAATAGGAAATTTTTTGAAATAGGCCAAAATTCCAAATGGATTCGCATAAGGCTCCACTTCAAAGGAGCATATATAATTATGTATAAGGGTTTAGATGGCCAATAGCATATCAAATGAAATCCCTTTGAGTCTAGTTTCCAACGCTTCAAACCGTTCGTCATTTGGACATTCCTACACAAAGTTATGATCAAATTACCAAAGGTTGGAAAATGCGATCCCGTGTCAGGTCAAATCTGCGATCCGCATTTTAACTCTGCGGTCCGCAGTTTTGTTCTGCGGTCCGCATTTTGACCGCAGATTGAACCGGTGTAGCTCATTTTTGGCCACCGATTTTACGATGCATTCTGCGGCCCGCATGTCCATTCTGCGGTGCATTCTGCTATAGCAGAATTGACATCGCAGGGTTATTTTTTTATTTTCATAACCCGACCCCAATTTGATATATAACCTTTGTGGCTTTATTTGAGGTCATTTCCTACTAATTTTAGAGATAGGCGAGAGTATTTTAGAGAGAGAAGGAGTGACCCAACATCTAAACCATCCAAATCTTGCATCAATCTTTAAGAATCGAAGAACCCAATCACAAGTTCCTCATCTAAGAGGTAAGATTCTATGGCCTAGGTTTTAATTTCGTGTTTAGGGTATAAGATTGAGGTATGATTCTTGGGTATTTTAGTATTGTGTACACATGCATGTACAAATTAGGTTGTGAGAAGATTGTTTAACATAAATAAGTAAAGATTGGGTTAGGGGAAGAAATAAGTCTTGAAAAGGGGATTGGAAATCAAGATGCTCAACTAGTGTTTGATAAAATGTTCAAATGAGCTAGTTTCATGAATATCTTTCTAATATGTGTTTTATTTTGTTATGTCTCATAGTAGATTGGAATTGCTAGAATTTTTGGAGTGTTGTAGTAACTTAAGGAAAGCTCAATCGAAGGTATGTATGGCTAACTTTGATTCTTGTGAAATCGCCCTTATGTGTGCAATTCGTTTGGCATGTGTTAATTTGAGAGGTGTGTAATTCCTTGATTCTGTTGTTGAGTATTCAATTGATGTTGAACTATGTGTGGTGTGATATGGAATATGAACCGAAACATAAAAAGGGAATTGAAATTGGTAAAGAATTGAGAACAATTGTTGTGATGTCATACATGGTTTCTTGAGGAAAGAAATGAAACACATGAATTGTGGTAAATTGTTGAACATAATGGTATGTGTACTGTCGAATATGGAAACATTGTAACTTGGTTGTGATATTAGTTTGAAAAGTATTTGAGAACATGAACCAATTTGTAAATTGCTTATTTGCACTTGTTGTGATCTTGTGTAGTGCCTTGTTTGCTGTTTGTGATTGTCGTGATTGAAACTGTACGGTGGGATCGGGTTGCACGTCGCAACACGAAGTAATAAGGTGTGGGTTGGGGTGATAAGGGTGGCCGAGGTAATAGGGGTGGCCGAGGTAATAAGGATGGAAAGTGATCGAAATCTCCATTGAAATTGATATAAAATCATTTATGTGAAATTGTGAAAGGAGACAGCAAGAGAGTTTGCAACATGTGGGGCACTGATTGCCCTTTATTTGACTTGTGTTATTCCATGTTTGTTTGGTTGTTTCCTTCATTGTTGAGATTTAGTTGTGCTTGAGTTGAGAACTACTTGAGGTGAAGTAAATGTGGGAAACATGGTTCGTTGGCTTTATTACTTCTTGGTGTAATCATTTGTTGTCTTATTATCGTGGTGTACTTTTAATGGCTTGAGTTTACTTGGGACAAAGGTTGTCCATACATACCAGTACAATTCCAGTGTACTGACGTCCCTTTTTCCGGGGACGCTACATTCGTGTTATGATTGTAGGTGGATCAGTAGCAGGTACTTCAGCTCATCGGCAGTAGCATCCTTCATCTTCCACTGCCCGATTTGGTGAGACCCTTTATTTTCGGGGCCCTACGTGGCTCACGCCACTCCTGTTTAGAATCAATTTTGATTTTGTGTAAGGTATAGCCGGAGCCTTGTTACTGGCAAGTATTCTATCGTCCTTTGTATCCTAGAGGCTTCGTAGACATGTAAACTGTGGGATTTCAGTCCTATATATATATTATGTCGGGCGTTGTAAACTTGTTAATGAATTAATCGTGTGGTTATGTTTGTAAAATGTGAATTCAGTTATAATTGGTAAGATCTCTGGCTTATGAGTAATAAACAACACAGGGGTAACACGTGGGATAGAAAGGCACCCAGGTTCGCTTGGCTGGGGCTACCCGGTCAGGCACCGGTCATGTCCCTCGATTTGGGGCGTGACAGTAGTTCCTCAGCGACTGCTAAGGTTGGTAAGTCAAGCACTCCATTGGTGGTTATGGTGGGTGTTTCTAACTTGGCAGTGGTGGGAGAAGGAAGAGACGCTACAGGAGATGAGTATGAGTCTGAATCTGATTTGGGCCTCGAGGATGCGCGCATGTCCGGGAAAGCTTTACGAATTCAGCGGTGCGTGCATAGGAAAGGTCTCTCCTCATCGATGTCCCCAAAGATTTGAACTTATTTCTCCAAGGGGAGAGTTTGGTGTTGCAGTTTGGACTGCTATGCTCAAAAGCTGAGAATGCATCACTGAGGGACGCCACGGATATTAGGCTGATGAATGAGGTGGTCGTAATGGGCTTGAGGGTACGTAATCTGACATTAGCTTGCTTCTTCTTTGCCTTAGTTTGCCTTTTATCCTAATCATTGCCTTTTTTTGCAGTCTTATTTGCTGGAGGTGGAGAGCATCCATCGAGCTAACATCCGCTCGGCGATATTTTTGCGGACGTTAGAGAAATATCGCTGCTATCGAGATCGATGCTAGGAAATGCGCAGGTGCTTGAGAAATGATCCCCGTAGCCTGGCCCTGGTCGAGGAATTTGTGATGCGGGAGCTTCAAATGCAGCAAGCACTTGGTAGAATAAGTGCACTTGAGGAGCAGCTCCGTTGGAAGGACGAGAAGCTCGAGGCAGGGAAGAGGGTCGCAGCCAAGTGTAAATGCCAGATCCAGGCCGCAGCGGCGGAGGTCGTAGCAGCATGGAGCAAGAAAGTGACTGCATTAGAGGGTGAAGCCGCAACTTTGAATCGTCAGGTGAGTGATGCCTCATCGAGGGCTGGGGCATTGAAGGAGGCTATCTGCGCGCACGAGTCCCAACTGTCATTGGAGAGGGCTGTTGCGGCTTTTCAAGAAGCAAACCTCGAGGAGCGAATCTGTGTTTTTGAGTAGGATATCCCAGTTATGATGGACCGGATGACGGCCTTGGAGGAAAATAATCACCGCCTACGGGACCAGGCCGCTTCTTCCAGCCAGGCTCGTGAACTTTGGGTTTTTGATGAGGCCCAATGTGATTATATAAGAATTTGTGGGTGGCCGACATCCTGACTGAAACTGTTTTTGAGGGAGCGCACCAAAAGGCTCGTGAGGCTCGTATTGACTATGCCTTTGATGCAGCGATGCCAGAGGCTGATAATCGCGCGGATGGTGGCATGGATGGTACCGAGTGAAAAAGTGAATTTTTCTTGTCATGTTTGCCATTTGGCGTTTGTTTTTTTTTTTTTATATATTGACTGGCCTTGGCCGGGTGTAAGCGGGGATGACCCGCAATTAACTTTGTAGATAAATGAAATCTCCTTTCTATTATTTGCTTTGTACTTACTTTGTACTTCACCTTTTCTTCCTTGGATTTTTCTTTGCTTTCGTTCGTGGGAGTGATTTGCCTTTTGGAGTTTGGCTTTGGTACGCATGTTAGTTTTGTTGATGCTTTTTCTTCTTTGACTTGGAGAATAGTCAGAACCGTCATTTGGCGACAGGGGCGCTTAGCCTTAGTCCCTGTTCGGGTATGGTCGAACTGCTGGCCGTGATGATAAAAAGCGTGACCTTGCAATTCGACCGGGGCTGAACTTTTTGTGTCTATAACCTTAGTTCGAGTTGGTCGTACTTACTTGAATGGTGAGGGTGCCTAACCTGCACCTTGATTTGTTGGCGATTGGGTTTTGCTTAGTTCAATGGTGAAGGAGCTTGTTCCGAATCCTTAGTTCAGCTATGGTTGAATTTATTAGATTTGAGGGAGAAGGTGTCGAGCCTGAGTCTAGGTTCAACCATCTTTGGACTTGTTGGCGAAGATGCATATCCTAAGTCCCAGTCCAACTGTTGTTGAACTTTGTCAATTCTAATAGCGAAGGCACGTAGCCTAAGTCTTGGTTCAACCGTACTTGAACTTGTTGGCGAAGGCGCATAGCCTGAGTCCCAGTTCAACTGTTCTTGAACTTTATCAATTTTGATGGCGAAGGCGTATAGCCCGAGTCTTAGGTCAACCGTAGTTGAACTTGTTGGTGAAGGCGCATAGCCTGAGTCCCAGTTCGATTGTTGTTGAACTTTGTCAATTTTGATGGCGAAGGCGCATGGCCTGAGTCTTGGTTCAATCGTAGTTGAACTTGTTGGCGAAGGCGCATAGCCTGAGTCCCAGTTCAACTGTTGTTGAATTTGTCGATTCTGATGGCGAAGGCGCATAGCCTGAGTCGTGGTTCAACCATAGTTGAACTTGTTGGTGAAGGCGCATAGCCTGAGTCCCAGTTCAACTACGGTTGAACATTGTCAATTTTAATGGCGAAGGCGCATATCCTGAGTCTTTGTTCAACCGTAGTTGAACTTGTTGGCGAAGGCACATAGCCTGAGTTCCAGTTCGACTGTTGTTGAACTTTGTCAATTTTGATGGTGAAGGGCCATAGCCTGAGTCTTGGTTCAATCGTAGTTGAACTTGTTGGCGAAGGTGTATAGCATGAGTCTTGGTTCAACCGTAGTTGAACTTGTTGGCGAATGCGCATAGCCTGAGTCCCAATTCAACTGTTGTTGAACTTTGTCAATTTTGATGGCTAAGGCGCATAGCTTGAGTCTTGGTTCAACCGTAGTTAAACTATTGTCGAAGGCACATAGCATGGGTCCCAATTCGACAATTGTTGAACTTTGTCAATTTTGATGGCGAAGGTGCATAGCCTGAATCTTGGTTCAACCGTAGTTGAACTTGTTGTAGAAGGCACATAGTCTGAGTCCCAGTTCGACTATTGTTGAACTTTGTCAATTTTGATGGCGAAGGCACATATCGTGAGAGTTTTGGTTCAACCGTAGTTGAACTTGTTGGCAAAGGCACATAGCCTGACTCTTGGTTCAATCGTAGTTGAACTTGTTGGCGAATGTGCATAGCCTGAATCTTCACGTTATGGGTATCAAGTGCTGGAGCTGGGTTTTGATTCGAGACTTTGAGCAATTTGCGCGTTATTTTCCCAATCGGGGCATATAGGCTATCTTGAAGTGGCTCTTGGCTCGAGATATCTCAATGCTGGTTTCTGCCCGGATCTCGTATCTGGGATGTGGGAGATGCCTCACGGGGATTCTCCCGTAAGGGGGCATTCTTCTTCTTTTTCGCACCGTTGGAGATGGGAGAGAGAGAGAGAGAGAACTTGGATCTTTATTTGAGATCTTTGAGTTCCTCTTGTCGAAGGTGTCGTTTTGTCTTGTTCGAGCAGGGTTGTTCTTCCTTCTTTTTTTTGGCGTTTCTTTCCTTTTGGTCCAGGGAAGAACTACGCGATTTTTTTAGGAAATCCCCACAGACGGCGCCAAATTGTTTGCTCAAAAGTTATCACACACTTTATGAATACAAAATAATATATATGAATTACGGGCAAATCATAGCAAATCCTAATAATTCATGGACCAACTGAAAGAAATGATAATAAATACTCAAGATTAGGAGAATAAACATTAACAACTTTTATTTACAATATTGATGTGGTCTTCTTCTCCACGAAGAGGTTCATAGCCTTACAATGATGTTTTATTTCCCACAAGATGGGTACCTTTTTTTCTTCTCTCTCCCCCTCTTTTTGGAAAGTAGTGGTGAAGAAGAAGCCCCCGTCTTGGGTTTGTTCTTTTGGTATTTGTAGTTGTGAGCTCCATGAGATGGCAGTAAGTGGTCGTGACCACATTGGGGTTTCACCATCATGGGGGCAGATGGGCCGTGCCCTCATAGATCAAACCGAAAAGAGTCGAATAATGTTATGAATGAGTGGTCATACCGCTTATCAATTATGGATGAACTCAAAACGAGATTAACTTTGTTAATTACCGTGAGGTCGGATTTTGACCCATACAAGAATAATATTAAATTTACTGGTATTAAAAAGATATACGTTTAACTACCTGCTAATTTTCTACTCTAATTCTCGACTTTCATACTTTCTTATCAAGGGGCATGCTGTCTAATCACCCCTACTCAAATACTTCTTAAGCCTATATTTACCTCTCCTTGGACCCACCAAGATCAACCTCTCACACTTCCTTACTGGAACATTTGTGTATCTACTTTTTTACTTGTCCGGACAATTTTAGCGTTTCTTTCCGCATCTTGTTCACTACGAAGATCGCTCTTACTTTATCTTAAGTATCTTCATTCTTAATCTTGTCTCTTCTAGTATGCTCAAACCTACATCCTCGTATTCTCATTTTCGCTATTTTCATCATTTGGAAATGAGAATTCATAACATTTAAGGTTCATTAAGAAGTGTTCCCAATGTTTGAACTCCAAAACTCTAAGGTTGAAGTTGAATACACATGCAGATACCTAAGTTGCCACAATTTTTCATATAAATACCTCAAGCAGGTCTCGTTCGCATTGATCACCTATATTAGCAAATTGTCTTGGAAATACCTTAAGCGCGTGTCTACAAGTGCTCATTATGTCAATTAATTAGCCAACTAAATCTTAATCACTCTTAGAATTGATCATTTTCAAACCTCTTTTGGACAGCTTTTCCCACATCTTCTTAGGTTCATCTTTCAAATCAAAGTGATTTAATTGGTTAATTATTTCACGTAAGGAGCTCTTGTAGACATAAACTTGAGATATTTCTAAGCCAATAAAAATGTGTCTGCTTGTCAAATTTTGAGCCTACTACAAGTATCACTGAAAACAAAGACTAGTTAAAATGACTAAATAAAAAACCATAACAACTTAAGTTATCTCCACATGTAAGAGGATCTAATCCATCCAACTATACAATACTTGGTGATATGTGGCATTCTCCATTTCATTCTCGTTCTTCATTCTTCCCCTTTTGTATATCTTCTTAATTTGTAATTTTAGTAAAGAATTTTTTGGATATATTAGTCGTACAAAATAGAAAATTTTCTTTTCATCACTCTTTTTATCTAACACCTCAATTATTTATTATTAGTTGCAGCATTTCTATCAAATCACGTAAAAAAATAATTTGTGGTTTTCAACACTTAATATTTACTTTGAACTAATCCACGAGGACTCCATTATTTTGCATCATTCCAAACTAGTTTTCAATCTCAAGTCTATAATTATTACAAAAAATAAATTTAAAACGTTCTTCATTAAGATAGATAAATAAGTGCAACAAGTGTAATTATTACAAAAATCGTCACAAAGTAATGAAAACACAATGTCAGAAATTAAAACTAATCCACTAAGAACCAATTGTTATAAAATAATAAAAGAACAATAACAATATTGTAGAGAAAGAGAAAGAGGGAATTCTTATTGATTTTGAGATGATTTACAATGGGGTAAGACCCCTCTATTTATAGGAGAAAAATGATTTAGTCACAAAGTAAAACTCTCTACAAGATAGACATCACTCCAAATAGAATTCTATTCTTAACACTCAGCCTTGAATGTCTACTCAATAAGTAATGTGTCTCATTAAAACCTTAACTAAAATAAAACACAATGAGAAAAAAAATTCTAGTAAAGGAAAAAGAGTACACATATCTAATAATACGCCTTTTGGTTGCCTCGTTAAAAACCTCGCAAGGAAAACCTAATGGGACAAAACTTTGTAAGGGAAAAAGAGTGCAACGTGCATTAACTCCCCCCGATGAGAGCATCAATTCACATCCTTGAGCCTTCACATCCCAATCTTGTGCACTAGCTTCTTGAAGGTTGACGTTGGTAGAGATTTTGTGAACAAATCAGCCATATTATCACTTGAACGAATCCGTTGCACATTAATATCACCATTCTTTTGAAGATCATGTGTGAAAAATAACTTTGGTGAAATGTGCTTTGTCCTATCTCCTTTTACGAATCCTCTGTCACGACCCAAACCCGGTCGTGATGGCGCCCAACACTAAAGCTAGGCAAGCCAGACCAACAACTGTTTCTAAATAGAAAACCAGTCCCCAAAAGGACAAAGTTCAAGAAGAATATATGAGTCAATAATAATACTCCAATAATAATAGTAGAATTAAATACTGAGAAGTGCGAACATCGAAAATAACACTCCCAAAAGACCTGGGGTCACGAGTCTAGAGCCTCTAAGCAAAAACTGAATAGTAATAGGAGTATTGATCAAAGTACTCAAGTCTGGAAGTATATAGAAAATAGACTGAAATAAAGAGAGAAGCTAGGTCATGCGAACGCCAGCAGCTACCTAAGCAACTCGAGTATACTTTGAAAATAAGCTGGAATGCTCGTCTAACCCTCATGTGTACCTGGATCTGCACACAAAGGTGCAGAGAGTAGGGGTGAGTACTAAGTACTAGGTGAGTAAAAAGCGTATAAAATAGATGAAATCAGGAAATCCACAGAATACCAAAGAGCAAAGCTAAACCTACAGTCTGATACCTACTGTGAGCACGTGATTTTTGCCCCAAGCAATTAATTCCAAAAAAAATACAAAAATGATTTTTGATTGAAATTGGTTTGAAAATATCAGTGTTTGTTTTAATTTTTGAAATAAAGTAAAAGAAATTTGAAAGGAAATACAAAATGAAATTAATTGGAAAATATCAAAAATATAAGGTAATTACTAAGAAAATTAGAAAATCACAAGAAAAATACAAAAACAAATACAAATAAATGGGATAAATACACTAGGAATAAAATACTAAGGAAAACAAATATAAAATGCAAGAAAATATAGGAAAATAAAATAAATACAATAAAAAAATAAAAGAATAGATAAATACATGAAATATATAAAAATACAAGGTGTATTTGGGCCAAATACATGAAACAATTAGCCCAAGTCAATATAATACAGACCAGGCCCAAAATAATTAACCGGCCAGTCTTACAACAAGAGCCAAATGACGCCGTATTATGTAATGGATCTGGGCCATTGATATAATTAATCAACGGACCAAATAACGCGGTTGCCTTGTAAATTAAACGACGACGTGTAAAGAAATAATTCCAGTCGTTCATTTCAGTAATCTAACAGATATAATCAGTCTTACACTTAAACTAAACGACGTCGCTTGAACAATTAAATCACAGCCGTTTAATAATCTAATCCAACGGACCAGATGAAAGTTTCATTAACAGAAACAGAAATGTGTGCTGGACTTCAGAGGTCCAGTTACACCTGGCTGCAGACTGTTAATCTAGTTTAAAGTCCAGTCCCAATAATGAATAATGGCCTGGACTTTAATAATCAATAATATAAAACTACTGCAAAACAATTATATTAGAACGAAAAACCAAAAAATAGAAAACGTAGTTATTTAGGATTGAACCTTAATAAAATGGAGATGAGCCTCACCAAACCACAAATATTTAATTGGGGGACCCTCAAATAAGTTTCAATATAAAATTCTAGATTCGGAGGGACCGTCTAGCGATTCCACGATATTTCCCAAAATTAACAAGACGTAGATACGTTAGGCACGATTTATAATAAATATACATTCCTAATGCGGGTGCACATTTATGTGACCCAAATCCAAATCCCGGCAAAGTTAAAATGCACTAAAGTCACAAGCATACTGGTACGGTGTGACTCGAAATGCGTTTTCGCGATGTCGCAATTCTTTATAATATAACAAAACGGAAAACTAATAAAGCATGAAAATGAAGCATACAAAAAAATCAGATAAAAACAAAAACAACAGTGAGCGACCATGCTAGAACCACGGAATCCGGGAGTGCCTAACACCTTCTCCCGGGTTAACAGAATTCCTTATCCGGATTTTTGATTCGCGGATTGTAATAGAGTCATAATTTTCTCGGTTCGGGATTAAACCGGTGACTTGGGACACCATTATTTTCTCAAGTGGCGACTCTGAAAATTAATAAATAAATCTCGTTCCGACTGTCCTTTAAGTGGAAAAACTTTCCCTTTTATTATTATATCTCTTCTCGAGGTGTAATATTAATAAGCAGTGTAAGCAAAAAAGGAGGTGTGACACCTACCACGAACTAACAACAATATCAAATCACAAATATCACAGGTAATTTATAAATAAGAATGCAATGCAATGCACATGGCCGCTACGGCGCGTAGCCCGATCCGTTTAACGTCGACGGCGCTCACTGGGGATGTGTACAGACTCTAAAGGGGATCCTTCAGCCCAAGCGCCATATTCATATCATCCATTGAGCGTGCAGCCCGATCCATCCTCAGTCCACAACATGCATATGGGTCACACAACAGTTCAATTTATTTATTTCCAGGTTCCAGTTCATTAATAATGAAAAATACTTTAATTTTATTTAATTTTCCAAGAACAAGTGACTTAGCATTTAATAATAGTTATTTCAAGCCAGGACTGAGATCAATAATTTTACAAATCAAGTTATCACATAGATATCTATCCCCTAGGGATACTACAGGTCGGCACAAGGCCCCAAACATGGCTTATAGCCCACATATATACTTGACACAGGGTGCGTTTCAACCGCTAATATAATATAATTCATATTCAGGATGGACCAAGTCTCAATCCCCAGTCATAACCAATCTTGCACCTTCCATGGGGTGAGAGTCACGTCCTAATAGCGTCACAATGTTCTAAGCTGGGGTTTCAAACCCTCAGGCTACCATATACACTGTAACGACCCAGCCCGTCGTTACGGGAGTTATTGCCCCATTTTCTCCATTTAATACTTCAATATGCTAACTTATATGTGTTTGGAAAGTTAGAAGCAAATCGGAGGGAATTTAGATAGAAATAAGGCCATAAATCCCTTTTTGAGAAGAATAGGTTTGAAAAGTCAACCGAATGTTGACCGATGACTTTGGCAGCTCGGAATTGAATTCTGATGATTCGACTAGTTTCGGAGGATCATTTATGGCTTAGGAGAGCAATCGGAATCGAATTCGGAGGTCCAGTGAAGTTTTAGGCTTGAATTGGCTAAGGTCGAATTTTGATGAAATCCGAACGGTAAGTGAGATTTTGATCCGGGAGTCGGAATGGAATTTTGATAGTTGCAGTAGCTCCGTTAGGTGATTTGGGATATGCGTGTAAACTTTTAGATCATTCGGAGGTGTTTAGGTCGAGTTTTAGATCAAATGCAAGTTTCGGAAGTTTTGGAAGAACTTAGACTTGAATCCGATGTAAATTTGGTGTTTTGATATTAGTTTTGGTGTTTTGAGAGTGAAACTAAGTTTACATAATCATATGTGGCATATTAGTATGTTCGTAAACTGTCCCGAGGAGCTCGGATGAGTTTCAGGTAGGTTTGGGTTGCGTTATGCTCGTTTTTCTTATGCTTCAACATCATTTTTTCAACCATAAATGATATTATATTGAACAAATGAGCTCTGATTACTGTTTTGAATGAATAATTAGATCCGTATCGTAATTACGGACCCGTAGCAAAAAGAATCATCGAATTTGGACATCATATGAGGATTTTATGGCTATTTTACTAAGGTTGCCCAGATTTTTAGGTTAATGACGAAACTGCCCCTGACGGCGTATTAAAAACCTGCACTATTTGCAAATCTTAAAACCTACATATCTCCTTCATTATAAGGTCAAATTGAGTGATTCAAAAGCCTAAATTCATTAGAATTTCACAGGGAATCCATTGGGAGCAGTTAAACGCGTGAACAGTATACCTAGAACGAGCAGGTCGAGTTTTCTTCCAATTTTGGAACGGGAAGAAGCTTCTGAGGTGATTTTTAAGAGAGAAATCAATGGGTAATCGCTGGAGGTAAGTTTCTTGACTCAAAAACATGATTTTATGCTAGAATAAACACCAAAATTCCTGAAATTGGTAGAATTTGTGAAGAACTAGGGCCTAAATCATGAAAACGAATTTTTGGGTTTTGAAAGGCCATTCGAACTCCGATTTCGATAAATTTTATATGCACGGACTCGTGGCGAGACGAGGAATCTGTTGGTATTAATTTCGGAATTTTTCAAGAAGCGGGCCCGGGGTCCGAATTTTACCAACTTGGTGTATTATTGCGTATTTCGTATAAATTGAATTGGGTTATGTTTCTTTGACCCGTATTTGATATAATTGTTGTGTTTGACTTGATTCTACGCACGAGGCGGCAAATTTGAAGGGAAAAGGTATCGCGAACGAGTCTACGGCCGGCTAGAGGTGAGTAGTTTGTGTATATGGTAGCCTGAGGGTTCGAAACCCCGGCTTAGCACATTGTGACGCTAGTAGGGCGTGGCTCGCACCCCGTGGCAGGTGCGGGACTGATTGTAACTGGGGATTGAGACTTGGTCCATCCCGGATACGGAAAATATGCTATTAGTGATGGAAATACGTTGTGTTTGACATATTTGTGGGCTGTAAGCCTTGTTTGGGGCCTTGTGCCGACCTGTAGTATCCCTAGGGGATAGTATTTATGTGATAGCTATACTTGCTTAATCATTGATCTCAGTCCTGGAATTTGAAATCACACTATTGAAATGTTAAGTCATCGGTTTTTGCAAATTAAATACAAGTTAAAGTACTTTTCATAAATTATGAACTGGGAACTGGAATTAAGAAAAATGAACTATTGTTGTGACTTATCTAATTTATGTGGATTGAGGATGGATCGGGCTGCACGCCGCAGCGGTTTATATGAGGATCGGGCTGCACGCCGCAGCGGTTGATATGAGGATCGGGCTGCACGCCGCAGCAGTATTGCGCTTGGGCCGTAGGAGCCCCTCCGGAGTCTGTACACACCCCCAGTGAGCGCCGTCGACGTTAAATGGATCGGGCTACACGCCGTAGCGGTTATGTGCTTTGCATTGCATCTTTGTTTGTGAATTATCTCTGATAGTGGTAATGTACTGTTGTTGTTGCTAGTTCGTAGGAGGAATCGGACTGTAGTTTAGCTTCATTATGTGGTATTCTGTGGATTTCTTACTTTCAGCTACTTGTATATATTTATTACTCACCGAGTACTTAGTACTCACCCCTACTCCCTGCACCTTTGTGTGCAGATTCAGGTACACATGAGGGATAGACGAGCACTCTAGCTTTTATCAGTATTTATCCGAGTTGCTGAGGTAGTTGCTGGCGTTCGCAGAACCTGGCTTCTCTTCTTATTCTATTTTTCCCTTGTATATACATTATTCATACTTGAGTATTTGGTTTAGATATTGTTATCCGATCATGTTTAGAGGCTCTAGACTCGTGACCCTAGATCTTTGGGTGGTTATTCAGTTTAGCTTTATTGTTGATAATAATATCCATGTAATTGATTTGAGCTTCATGCTCGGGATGAAAGGGTAAAAGGTCGGGCTTGCCTAGTAGTTGTGTTGGGCGCCATCACGACCGGGATTGGGGTCGTGACAAGTTGGTATCAGAGCCTAGGTTAATAGGCCTCATGAGTCTTGAGCCGGTTGGTAGAGTCTCGTGGATCGGTACGGGGACGCCTGTATTTATCCTCGGGAGGCTGCAAACCTTTAGGAAACACTTCACATTTCTTGGAATTCTTATCGTGCGTACTTGATTCAGCTTGAGATATAATTTTTGGAATTCTTTCCACACGTCTGTGTACGCTTCGAGTGCTCGGTAATATAATTGCCTCGAGGGTTTGTGATTCCCTGATCGAGGGGCGAGATATAATCTCTACGAGTTCATGGTGGGCCAGTCGGGAGGACTTGAGGCCAGATCTTTGTCTATGACATGAGCACCAAAGTGCTGATTTTACAAAATAGTATTATGAAATTTCGTGTGATCGGTATTGTTCCTAACTGTGGAAATGGCAGCTTAATAGTGTACGAGCTATCAGGTGTTAGATCCTTATTGTAATCTGTTGTGTAGCCCCGAGCTACGGGCGTGGTGAATATTTATCATATCTCTTAGTTGGAAGGTAAAGTGCCTTACGTGTAGTAGAACGAGTTTAGACGCAGGAAGACTAAAGTGATTATGCTATGTGTATCCCGGTGGAAGGTGTTGTACTGAAATACTAGATTGAGGCAAGGTAGGTGGGTCGATTCTGATGTGTAATTGAAGGGTATTTGATATATGTTATGATTCGAGCGGGTGCAACGCATGTTCAGGTATTAATTGTGATAAATTGATTCGTATAGTACTGAGATTTAATGTTGTTGAAATGCATTGTGATGTCTTGTTGAGTTGTGGATGTATTGTTAGAATGGTTTGGTAATTCTCTGGCAGGTGGATAGGCCAATTTACAAGGGAAACTCTGCCGAATTTTTTGAAAAATTTGGGACTTAGAAAAGATTTCCGTCACCTAAAGAGAGTAGGCTTAATTGTGGTGAGTGTATAAATGCAAGAATTACATAAGGGTTAAGGTCTCTGATGATTCGAGTCTTTGTCAAGCTTGTAAATGACTTGAGTTTAATCTCACCATAACATTGTGGCATCATTTGAGTAATAATGATATGAGTGGCTAAAAGTGCTTTGATGTATGGCTCCGAGCCAAGTTGGGGAGGTTGTTATTGATTAACTGATTGCACTGTTGTGTGCTATGTTGGTTCTGTCTCTAGTCCGTTGGGAAAATTCGTATAAAGGTTATGGTGCTTCGTAGATGTGAAGAAATACTAGGATGACTTGAACTGCTGTTGGTAAAGAATGTTCGATGTATAGAAAAGAAAGATAGCTAATTGCATCTGTATGAAATCATGTTCTGCGGTGTCAGAGTTCTAACAAGGCACGAGTGGTTCTGTGCAATAAGACAGTTGGATTATAATTGAATAAGGGTGAATGACGCCCGAGAATGGTTTTGCGGTGTTTAAGATTTTGCTTGTAACAATCAGGTGTATTAAGATTGTGTATATGGCTAAAGACGGTGGTTTCGTTAGAAGAAATCAAGACTTGTGTTATGTTATGTGAATGATGAGATTCTATGTATCCGTATTGGGAGGTAATGATAACGAATTCCAAATCGTAGGAAGTTCTTCAAAATAAAGCATTTTAGAATATGGTACTTCTGGGAAACATTGAGTGAGTATTCAGCGGCATGTGAGCCTGAGACCGTGTAGTATGTATGAGTCTCGTGTGGTAACCTGAGTTGAGGTATTGTGGTGCTACAGTAAAGGCTAATATTAAATTAAAGATGAATTAGAAAGGAAATTGGTTAAATGGGACAGATTGATAATGAACCGAAACGGTGTAATAAGGATAAGATTAATTCCTGGCATGTGTTCGAAGTAATGAGTCTTGCAGGTATTGTGCAACAAAGCTCTTGCATGCTGGCAGTTTGCTTAGCTGGGTTTGGGTAAAAGGGACTCAGTCCTGGCAGTTCATCTTGTGCAATATATTAGGAAAAAGAGTTTGTGATGTGTTCTATCGTGGTTTGAAAGGGAGTATATTTCGGTCGGTATGCGAAACATGGAATGTGTAATGACTTTTCTTCTATATGGGATCATGAAGGTCCTCGACTAGTTGAGTGCGTCGATGTATGCGGCGTAGGAGAGGGATGGAAATTTTCCATGTTATCTTAGTGTGGTATGGTATATGCGATGTGTTATGGGAAGTTGATAATGGCATGTTCAAGGTCTTGAGATCAGTTCATAATATATGGGAAGTCATTAAAAATTATTAGGTAGTGCGGGTAGCTGCAGGTGATTTAAGAATCGATCAATGGTACTACTATTCTAGTGGTTGGCAGGATATGTCGTCAAAAAGGACAAGGTAATGTAAACTGATAATACCTAGTGGTATGGTGGTATTCTCTTGTTGGATCGACTGTGATGATTGAGTTGTTGATGGCATAGGGAAATGTTTGAATGACTTTCATGGTATGAATGGATGATTGATGTGTGTTAAGTATTCGTACAGTGGAATGTGGGATCAGGCATAGTGAATCATGTGTTATATAGGTAATGGAGACTAGAAGTTCTCGTAATCCGCCTATGCACTGGTTGTATATCGGGGTATCGGCATCGTTTAGCGATTATTGGAAATTGGAAGCCCTAGTGGCTCTCTCTTAGTTTGATATGATGAATTTGGGGTTATGATACTCTATTTCGGACTGGTTGTCATAAGTCAGGTCGTATAGACTAATGTGATATGGACTATGTCGGAAATGGCACAAATTGCTTAACAGAGTGCATCAGAGTATGCTCCAACAGGGTAGTTGTACCCAGGACCAGCGGACGACGGGTAGGTATTGCTTTGTTAGTGGGGCCTTCGTGGCGGATATCAGTGCAAAGGTTTCTACTATTGATCCAGTTTCGGTATTGGGGAGACTTTGTCGGATGCATATCTTGTGGCCGAGCTTGAGGCTATATATGTTTGTTGTAATGAGAAATCTGACTCGGTGTGCATTTTTTTTTGCGAGAGTTTTGCGTGGATCGGGTGGCACGCCGCCACGGGTTATTTGGATCGGGTGGCACGCCGCCATAGGTATGGTATCTGGATCGGGTGGCACGCCACCACGGGTATGTCATTTTGAGCAAGTTGCACGCCGCAACCGTGTAATATGGAGCATAGTTTTTTTTTCTATAGGTTACCTTGCGTACTATACTTCCTAGTCTCTAAGGAAAGTCAGTGTTGGGTGTCGCTCGGCGACTGGCGCATCGGTTGTGTCCTTACAAGATTTGATGGCGTATATTAATTGTTTCACCGCGGGTGAGATTGATTGCTTGAGTTCAGACCTAAATCTGTGTGTGGCTGACTGTTTTGAGCATGATGAGATGACCTGAGGTGCTTCATGGGTAATGGTGTTTGGATGGAATCATAAGTTATGGCAAGGCCATATGATGTTATAACCTTTCGAGGAGAATTCGGGTACTCTATTTCTGTGATGTGAGACGGGATCTTAGTCCTATGTTATGAAGGTATGGAGGAATAGATCTACAGCACTTTTGTTTGAGGTAGTTGTCATGATTTGAGTATGTTCAAGCGTTTCTTATTGGAGCCTGTGTTGTGCTCATTATGGCTTAGGCCGGTGTTGAGGTGTCATATCACCAGTGCGGTGTGTCATAATCGGAATGATCGTTGGAGCCATTAATGAGTGCGGGCATATATGATTTCAGCTGGTTAGAAAGGAATACATCGAGGTTTGGCTCCGAAATATATTGTAATGTCGGTCAAAAAGGGAAATGGATTCATGAACGGATGACCTGAGAGATGGATTCGATATATCGTGTGTTCGGTTTCCTTGGGCAACATACATGAAGGTGTTGGAATAAGACTTTAGCTAACGAGAAAGGTTTTTTGGTAATATTTGGTTATCGTGGGAAATTGTTGTGATTAGAGGGCATCATCTCGAGTGATTGAGTTGTTTGGTACACCATAAGATCTCACCCGGAGTGGCAAGTATGGGCTATTACAGTTGGTTCGAGTGTATTCTGAATATAGACATGGGATTCAGATTTGGTATATGATTTCGGAGGTGCAATGTGGTCTATGTTTCAGATGGACTGTGAAAGTTCAGCTATATTGTGTTATCAGACTTATGATGGATAGGGTGATGTGGTACCACCCCACATATATGCTTGGTAAGGTCAGTCAGGTATTGGGTTGCTTCTAGTACAACTCTAGGTACGCTCGAGGACGAGCGTTTGTTTAAGTTGGGGAGAATGTAACGACCCAGCCCGTCGTTATGGGAGTTATCGCCCCATTTTCTCCATTTAATACTTCAATATGCTAACTTATATGTGTTTGGAAAGTTAGAAGCAAATCGGAGGGAATTTAGATAGAAATAAGGCCATAAATCCCTTTTTGAGAAGAATAGGTTGGAAAAGTCAACCGAATGTTGACCGATGACTTTGGCAGCTCAGAATTGAATTCTGATGATTCGAATAGTTTCGGAGGATCATTTATGGCTTAGGAGAGCAATCGGAATCGAATTCGGAGGTCCAGTGAAGTTTTAGGCTTGAATTGGCTAAGGTCGAATTTTGATGAAATCCGAACGGTAAGTGAGATTTTGATCCGGGAGTCGGAATGGAATTTTGATAGTTGCAGTAGCTCCGTTAGGTGATTTGGGATATGCGTGTAAACTTTTAGATCATTAGGAGGTGTTTAGGTCGAGTTTTAGATCAAATGCAAGTTTCGGAAGTTTTGGAAGAACTTAGGCTTGAATCCGATGTAAATTTGGTGTTTTGATATTAGTTTTGATGTTTTGAGAGTGAAACTAAGTTTACATGATCATATGTGGCATATTAGTATGTTCGTATACTGTCCCGAGGAGCTCGGATGAGTTTCAGATAGGTTTGGGTTGCGTTATGCTCGTTTTTCTTATGCTTCGACATCGTTTTTTTAAGCATAAATGATATTATATTTAACAAATGAGCTCTGATTACTGTTTTGAATGAATAATTAGATCCGTATCGTAATTACGGACCCGTAACAAAAAGAATTATCGAATTTGGACATCGTGTGAGGATTTTATGGCTATTTTACTAAGGTTGCCCAGATTTTCAGGTTAATGACGAAACTGCCCTTGACGGCGTATTAAAAACCTGCACTATTTGCAAATCTTAAAACCTACATATCTCCTTCATTATAAGGTCAAATTGAGTGATTCAAAAGCCTAAATTCATTAGAAGTTCACAAGGAATCCATTGGGAGCAGTTAAACGCGTGAACAGTATACCTAGAACGAGCAGGTCGAGTTTTCTTCCAATTTTGGAACGGAAAGAAGCTTCTGAGGTGATTTTTAAGAGAGAAATCAATGGGTAATCGCTGGAGGTAAGTTTCTTGACTCAAAAACATGATTTTATGCTAGAATAAACACCAAAATTCCTGAAATTGGTAGAATTTGTGAAGAACTAGGGCCTAAATCATGAAAACGAATTTTTGGGTTTTGAAAGGCCATTCGAACTCCGATTTCAATAAATTTTATATGCACGGACTCGTGGCGAGACGAGGAATCTGTTGTTATGAATTTCGGAATTTTTCAAGAAGCGGGCCCGGGGTCCGAATTTTACCAACTTGGTGTATTATTGTGTATTTCGTATAAATTGAATTGGGTTATGTTTCTTTGACCCGTATTTGATATAATTGTTGTGTTTGACTAGATTCTACGCACGAGGGAGCGAATTTCAAAGGAAAAGGCATCGCGGACGAATTTACTACCGGCTAGAGGTGAGTAGTTTGTGTATATGGTAGCTCGAGGGTTCGAAACCCCGGCTTAGCACATTGTGACGCTAGTAGGGCGTGGCTCGCACACCGTGGCAACTGCGGGACTGATTGTAACTGGGGATTGAGACTTGGTCCATCCCGGATACGGAAAATATGCTATTAGTGATGGAAATACGTTGTGTTTGACATATTTGTGGGTTGTAAGCCTTGTTTGGGGCCTTGTGCCGACCTGTAGTATCCCTAGGGGATAGTATTTATGTGATAGCTATACTTGCTTAATCATTGATCTCAGTCCTGGAATTTGAAATCACACTATTGAAATGTTAAGTCATTGGTTTTTGCAAATTAAATACAAGTTAAAGTACTTTTCATAAATTATGAACTGGGGACTGGAATTAAGAAAAATGAACTATTGTTGTGACTTATCTAATTTATGTGGACTGAGGATGGATCGGGCTGCACGCCGCAGCGGTTTATATGAGGATCGGGCTGCACGCCGCAGCGGTTGATATGAGGATCGGGCTGCACGCCGCAGTAGTATTGCGCTTGGGCTGTAGGAGCCCCTCCGGAGTCTGTACACACCCCCACTGAGCGCCGTCGATGTTAAATTGGATCGGGCTACACGCCGTAGCGGTTATATGTTTTGCATTGCATCTTTATTTTGTTGAATTACTATGTGGTAGATGTATTGTGCTGTTGATGCTAGTTCGTAGGAGGAATCGAACCGTAGTTTAGCTTCATTATGTGGTATTCTGTGGATTTCTTATTTTCAGCTACTTGTATATATTTATTACTCACTGAGTACTTAGTACTCACCCCTACTCCCCTGCACCTTTGTGTGCAGATTCAGGTACACATGAGGGATAGACGAGCACTCCAGCTTTTATCAGTATCTATCCGAGTTGCTGAGGTAGCTGCTGGCGTTCGCAGAACCTCGCTTCTCTTCTTATTCTATTTTTCCTTTGTATATAAATTATTCATACTTTAGTATTTGGTCTAGATGTTGTTATCCGATCTTGTTTAGAGGCTCCAGACTCGTGACCCTAGATCTCTGGGGTTGTTATACAGTTATGCTTTATTGTTGACATAAATGTTCAGGTAATTGATTTGAGCTTCATGCTCGGGATAAGAGTGTAAATGGTCGGGCTTGCCTAGCAGTTGTGTTGGGCGCCATCACGACCGGGATTGGGGTCGTGACATACACTAACTACTCACCTCTAACCGGCCGTGGACTCGTCCGCGATGCCTTTTCCCTTCGAATTTTCCACCTCATGCATTGAATCTAGTCAAAACCACAGCAATACATAAATATGGGTCGAAGAAACATAACCCAATCAAAATTACTCGAAAAACGCAACATTTCACGAAGTTGGTAAAACCCGAGCCCCGAGCCCACTTCTCGAAAAACATACCAATGGATTCCTCGTCTCGACACGAGTCCGTGCATATAAAATTTATCGAAATCGGAGTTCGAATGGCCTTTCAAACCCCAAAAACTCGTTTTCATAATTTAGGCCCTAATTCTTCACAAATTCTACCAAATTTCATGAAATTTGGTGTTGATTGTAGCATAAAAATAGTAATTTTGAGTCAAGAAACTTACCTACAGCGATTAGCCGTTGATTTCTCTCTTCAAAGCTCTCAAAACCCTCCCTTGACGAAGTAAAAGTGGTGTAAAAATAATGGGGTTCGCGTCTGCTGTTTATAATTTAACTGTTCTGTCCAGTCATTTTGACTTACGCGATTGCATCCCCGAATCACGCGATCGCAGAGAACAAAGTTCTAGGCCCTCAATTTTTACCTTACGCAATCGCAGGAATACTTACGCGATCACAGAGAAACAAACTCCCTCTTTACGCGATCGCACTGAATGATCCGCCAGAACTACGCGATCGTACTACTCCTCACGCGATCGCACTGTATTGATCCACCAGGCCTACGCGATCGCAGGCAGGTCCACGCGATCGTAGAGAGAAAATTGCTGCTCTACAATTTTTGCTGCAACTTTTAAGTTAAAACCCCCCGTTGGGCATCCAAAATCATCACGAGACCCCCGGGACCTCAACCAAATGCACAGATATGTCACATTATTTCATTCAAACTTGCTCGCAACATAAAAATACCATCATAAACAACAAATCATTGAATTCTCACGGATTTAAGCCTAAGTTTCACTAAAACTTCCGAAACTAACATTTGCTATAAAACCCGACCTAAACACCTCCGAATAATCTTAAATTTTGCACGCATATCCAAAATCACCTAACAAAGCTACTGCAACTCTCAGAATTTCATTCCGAGATCCGAATCAAAATCTTTCCTACCGTTCGAAATTCGCCAAAATTCAACCTTAGCCAATTCAAGACTAAATCTACACAGGACCTCCGAATTTGATTCGATTGCTCTCCTAAGTCATAAATCATCCCCCGAAACTAGTCGAATCATAAAAATTCCATTCCGAGCTGTCTAGCTCATCGGTCAACATACGATTGACTTTTCCAAACTAACCTTCCCATAAAGAGGTTTATTGCCTCATTTCTAACCAGATTCTATCCGATTTACTCCTAACTCTCCAAACACATATAAATGAACATATTAAAGTGTAAAATGGAGAATACGGTGTGGTAACTCCTGTAACGACGGGTCGGGTCGTTACATTCTCCCCAACTCAAACAAACGCTCGTCCGCGAGCGGGTTAAGAAACATATATAGAGTCTCAAATAAATGTGGATATCTGCTCCGCATCTCCTGCTCGGTCTCCCAAGTTGCTTCCTCTATGGGACGACCTCTCCACTGCACTTTCACCGAAGCTATGTCTTTGGATCTCAACTTACGAACCTGTCGACCCAAAATGGCTACCGGCTCCATAACATAGGTCAAGTCCTCATCCAGCTGTATCGTGCTGAAGTCTAATACATGAGACGGATCTCCAACGTACTTCCGGAGCATAGATACATGGAACACCGGGTGAACTCCCGACAAGCTAGGTGGCAAAGCAAGCATATAGGCCACCTCCCCAACTTTCCTAAGCACCTCAAAAGGTCCAATGAACCGTGGGCTCAACTTTCCTTTCTTTCCAAACCTTATAACGCCCTTCATAGGTGAAACTTTCAGCAACACCTTCTCGCCCACTGAATAAGACATATCTCGGACCTTCCGGTCCGCATAACTCTTCTGACGTGACTGAGCTGTGCGAAGTCTCTCCTGAATCATCTTTACCTTGTCTAAGGCATCCTGAACTAACTCTGTCCCCAACAATCTAGCCTCGCTGGGCTCAAACCAACCGATTGGAGACCTACACCGCCTCCCATATAAGGCTTCATACGACGCCATCTGAATGCTGGACTGATAGCTATTATTATAACCAAACTCCGCAAGAGACAAGTAATCAGCCCAAGAACCTCCAAAATCAATGACGCAAGCACGCAACATGTCCTCCAGTATGTGAATTGTACGCTCGAACTGCACATCCGTCTGCGGGTGAAATGCCGTGCTTAGCTCTACTTGTGAGCCCAATTCTCGCTGAAATGTCCTCCAGAACTGTGAGGTAAACTGAGTACCTCTGTCTGATATGATAGAAATGGGGACTCTATGCAGTCTCACAATCTCATGGATGAATATCTCTACTAACTGCTCCGAGGAGTATGTAGTACACACATGAATGAAGTGAGCTGACTTGGTCAGCCTATCCATAATCACCCAAACTGAGTCAAACTTCCTCGTTGTCCGAGGGAGTCCATTAACAAAGTCCATAGTGATAATTTCCCACTTCCACTCGGGAATATCTATACGCTGGAACACGCCACCGGGCTTTTGATGTTCATACTTGACCTGCTGACAGTTGAGTCACCGTGCTACATGACTCACAATATCTTTCTTCATCTTTCTCCACCAATAATGCTGCCTCGAATCCTGATACATCTTTGCAGCACCTGGATGAATAGAATATCGTGAGCTGTGGGCCTCCTCCAATATCAACTCACGAAGGCCATCAATATTAGGCACGCATAACCGGCCCTACATCCGCAAGACACCATCATTATCAACAGTGACATCTCTGGCATCATCATGATGAACTCTGTCCTTAAGGAAAAGCAAGTGTGGATCATCATACTGGCGCTCTCTAATACTGTCATATAAGGAAGACCGAGATACCACGCAAGCCATCACCCGACTGGGCTCAAAAATATCCAGCTTCACCATATGATTAGCTTAAGCCTGAACATCAACTGCAAAAGGGGCCTCTCCCCAACTAGAATGTATGCCAAGCTGCCCATACTAATAGCCTTCCGGCTTAACGCATAGTGATAAGTGGTGATTTACCACTCATTCTAGCCTCTTTTGCTTAGCTTTTCATGCCTTTTAATTATGAAATGAGGTTGCTTATGGTGGTTATTGCTAGATTTTTAGGTAAATGATGCTATTAGGTGATTTGGGTTGAAGTGACAAGGAATTGAGCTAAAAAGAGCTGAAACCTTGCAAAACTGCAAGTGATTTCGCTTATGCGGACGTTTGATCGCAGAAGCGATGTCGCCTCTGCATAAATCTGATCGCTTTTGCAATTTATGGAAGGATAAGGCAATTCCGCTTCTGTGGAGAAGAAGACATAGAAGTGCGACCGCTTCTGCGGTTGCAAGATCGCTCCTGCGAAAGTACCTCGGAAAGCAAGATTTAGCTCCTGCTGTTGGTTTGGCGCTTCAGCGAGATCGCATCTGCGATTTTATTTCCGCTTATGCGAGGTTGTGAAGGATTTCTATTGTCGCTTCTGCGATTATATTCCGCTTAAGCAGAGCCGCACCTGCGAGGTGTTTTCCGCAGGTGCGAAAATAGTGCATCAGACCTGGACAGAACGGGCATTTCACAAGTTTTTACCCCAAATCAATTATATACTCGTCCAAACAGACATTGTAGGAATCAATTATTATCTTAGAATATTTTGGGCTTATTTTGAGTCTCCTTAGACTAGAGATAACAAGTTTGGAAGCTAGGGTTTTGCACACACACTTGGGTCTTGATGATTAAAGCTCATGGTTAAGGATTTCTTACCCATTTATGTTTATTTTTGCATTTCCTTGCTTTGTATTGTATATCTAAGTGTGTAGTATTTATTTCCAACATTTGAATCTTGTTTATGGGAATATTCATATTTAAAGTATGAATTAAATATCTTGTTGTGCTTATGTATTGAATGATTATTATATATTTATGAAGTGAGTTATTGTTACTTTAATTATTCTTGTTCTTTAATGTTTCCAAAGGGATTAGCTAACCTTAGGACTCGCCCATTAACTCCGAATTAATTTTGGGAAAGATAATTTGGGGTTGGGAAAGATTAATTAACAAGAAGTTGAGGCGTTAACCCTCATTTTATAGATTCGACCTAGGGATAGGATTGAACTACTTGTAGCCTATCGGGTGTGATTAATCTTCTAATTATGATTAGGGATAATTCAATTAGGAAGTCTTGTTAGTCTTCGGAAGAAGCTAATTAAGAATTATTATCCGTGGCTAATTAACATAAACTCGCTCATATTTGTAAAATCGTGAAATACATTGGATCGTTACTTGAGTGTAATTCCCGATGCATTCATACTTGTAGCCATTGATCATTTTATTTGCTTTCTAGGTTAATTTACATTTTTTTCATTTAGATATAAACATTTTCCAAAACCCAAAATCTTAAGTGTTTGGCTTAGCGCGACTAGCGATAATTTTCTTGCATTCCTAATCGCCTACACATTATTCTCTGTGGGATTCGACCCCGACTTATAGTTGGGTTAATATATTGCGTACGGCTGTGTCTATTGCTTTTTAGCGGTAGAATTGGACGTTACCAAAAAGTGGCTCCGTTGCCGGGGAACAATTTGGCGTAATTTAGGTTGTTTGAGAAGTAAGCGAAAGTGCTTTGGTCCAAACTTGTGAATATTTGTGTAACTATTTTTTCTTACCTTGGGTCTATTTTTCTTGTTTATTTCTTGTTTATCTTCTTAATTTTGAAAAATGGCATCATACAATGAAAATTGGTCGGATGGTAGTTGTTCATATTTTAATGATCCTTGTCCTTATTGTGGAGGGCCACACTCGTGGCAAAATTGTTTAAACTCTCCCGGGGGTGGATTGTGCGCACAATTCCAAACCCATTAGTGGAGTATTTGTGATAAGTGTGATTTCCAAAATGGTCATTGGGATGATTGTGCTTATTTGTTATTTCCTTCCCCAAGCCCCCACTATGAAGGTTCTACTTGTTTTGATGAGAATTATAGGGCTATGGAGGTGGAAAGATTTGAGCATGGCCAAAATGGAGAGTTCAAGGAGTGTTTACTTGAAGAAGGAAACAAGGAAGAAAATGCCTTGGAACATCTTTTGGAGACTAGTCGCCAAAATGGTTTAGCACTTGAAAGGTTACACTCACAAATGGATGAAATGATCAAAGCCTCAAAGGCTCAAAAAGCCTCGAAAGAGAATGAAAACCAAGAATCCTTCTTGGACATTGAAAATGAAAATCCTTCCTTGGCCTTTGATCAAAACCAAGAAGAACTCTCAAATGCTAAAAATGAGAGAATCATGCGCATGTTGGAGACCATTCTTGAAAATGAGGAGAAGCGCAACTTTGCACTCGAGGGCTTGAAACAGTGCATAAATCACAATGGTGAACACATCCGTACTTCGGAAGATCAAATGCAAATTTTGGTTGAGGCTCACTATGCCCAACAAATTTCGTGTGCGGATGAAATCCAAGAAGAGTCCAACTCCGAGGAAGAAGGTGAGATTTACCTTGAGGAATCAGGAATTGAACAACTGCCAACCAACTCAATGAGTGTTGTTGATCCCGACAAAATATGGAATTGGAGTCAACCGGTGTAAATGCTAATGTGGTTGATGTTGACTCTAATCCGGGGGAAAAAGAGGATGTCAACATAGAAGAATTGCAAAGTGAAGGCTTAATGTCACATTCCAAGCATTTTTCAAACGTTGGTATTGTGTGGTGACACAGAAGTTGAACCACATAAATCAATAAAGGAGTGCGAGGAGGAAAAACTTTGGCCATACATTTTACAGTTTGAGGAGGCAAGAAATCAAAACGACATTCCTCACTTGAAAGCCAAGAAGTGCAAAATGAAAATTTTAAGCATTGGCTCGAACATCCAATTACCACCCCTAATCGCTCGTGGTCATAAGCTTGATTCCAAGCTAGCGGCCCAGTTCATATCATCCAAGTGGCAAGAAAAGTGGAAATGTTATTTGCGTCGTGCCACGACGTTAAATGCGGCACTTGGTGGGAGGCAACCCATCGATTTTTCAAAAATTTTCATCATTTTTCGAATTTTCTTTTTTAGAATTGCTTATAATATTATTTTTGACTAATATGCCAAGTTTGAGAATTTTTGGAGTTGATTTGAGCAGGTCGGGGTAGTCGGGCAGTCACAAACTAGTAGCTGCAGAAAACTGGCAACAAATTCCTGCTAAAATTGCCTCTACAAGAAATTGAATGCATCTGTGGTCCAGCAGAAGTGAATTATGTATCGCACAAGCAGCCCACCCGCAAAAGCAACCACTATTACGCATCCGCGATACCGCAGAAGCGGTCAGTCCAACCGCAAAAACAGCCCAAAACGCAGAAGCGGCCCAAATGTCGCCTAAGCGGTCTCGCAGAGGCGTGAAAATTTTGCAGAAGCGGAAACTGTCCAGGTTTTAATTGTAAAACAGAGTGAAACGGGTCTTTTGTCCAAAACATTTCACTAACACTGTTTCCATACCCTAACTCCCCAAATACTAAATTTCTTTGCAAAGGTTAAAGAATATCTCGTGTAATTCCTTATTCTTCTGCAAATTTCAGGTAACATCTTCTACAATCTCTTCTCATTCTTCATATCTCTAATGTTATTTCCGTAGCCAACAATTTTTTGTAGTTAATTTGGCTTGATTTTTCTTTTTCCTTCTTTTTTTGTTTCGAATTCTTGTTGTTTTAGGAAGTGAGGGATTGGTTGAGTGTAAGTTGTGAGTGCTGTAATGTGCAACAAATTTTCGGAAGTATGAGTACCAAAATTTGTTCAAAGAGAGGTTAAGTTATATTGCCCCCAAAATGTTTGTCATCGTGTTTCAAAGAAATCTTGTGGCTTTACATCACAAAATGGGCTTTAATTGAATCACGAATAATTTACTGCACTAATACAAGCCAAAAATTGGTTTGGAAAATGAAAAAAAAAATTGTAAAATGTTCTGGGCAGTGAAGAAGGTGACGAAAATCGCAGAAGCGGATTTTCTTCGCAGGAGCGTAATCGCTTCTGCAGTAGAAATCACGTAGAAGCGAGTCTGAGCAAAATGTAAATCACAGAAGCGTAAAAATTTCCGCAGAAGCGGCTCGGCCTCTACGGTCTTATTTTGCAGAAGCGAAAACAAGGAAAATTCTGCAATTCCAATAGCTCTGCAACAGTAGCTTCTCGGGCCTGTGCAATCCAAATTTTTGGCTAAATTGCAGTGTTTTGAATTTCTTAATACGGTTCAATTGCCTGACTGACATTGTGTCAAATTTTTGTAGGTGATTTACTTGAAAATGGACTCAAGCACAAACGTACAACAAAGAGAAATCGAAGAAGAGATTGATGAGCCATATGATGATACACCTTTCATGTCCGATGAGTGTGAGCGGCGATATATGGACGACCTCGTCCACAAGAAGATTATCCTTGAAAAAGAAATTCATGAAGAGAAATTGGCAGAAAAGCTTCCAGAATTCTATGCTCGACTCAACTCATCAGGATGGTCCTGCATCATCACCACTCCTTGCAAAGCCAATGAGGAGTGGGTGCGTGAATTTTATGCTAACCTCAGGCAGGAAAATTTTGATAGCCCACAAATAGTCATCAGAGGGAAGTTAGTAAGGTTTGGAATTGAACAAATCAATGACACTATGGGAATTCCCAACTTTTCGGTGGACCAGGTACAGGCAAAGGATAATTGTGATAATGGAGCATGGCTTGTCTCCAAGCTGTTTCCACCGCAGCTGAGAGAAAAATGGGGAACCAGAAGAAAAGGGTTCAAATCTACCGACTTCACTGCAGAGGCTAGAATGTGGCTATACATCCTCAACAACATAATCTCTCCTTGTGGCAATATGACTGATGTCTCCTACACCCGGGCACTGATCATATCATGCATTCTAGATGGCACACCGGTAAATGTAGGATACTACATTCTGCAGGAGATGAGGCAGTACTTGAGAGAGTACTCGAGCAACAAGGATGCAGGCCTACTATTCTACTCTCTTATCACACAGTTGTGCACCAGGGCAGAGGTTGATGTCCGTAGCACCGATCAGTGGCTACCATCGGACAAACCTTTTCATCCATTGAGAGTGATAGGAGAGGGGAGTGTGGTTAAAAGCAAGAAGAGGAAAATGACAATCACAACCACCGGTTCAGAGTCTTCTTCACATGTAGCTGCTCAGGGTCCATTCATAATTCTTAACTCCGAGCTTCAGACAATTAAGGAGTTAGTGTCACAGCTTCCGAGTGGGCCATCCTCCTCACAGCCTGGGCCTTCTTACTTCTCTAGGGAAGACATGCAGAGTTACTTGGATGCCCAGAAAATTCAAAATGATAACATAAAGAAGATGGCAGCATCAGTGACCAAACTAGAGGGAGCCTACAGTACTCTGGCTAAGGCCCATGCCACCCTTCAGTCTGATTTTGAGATAGAGAAGAAGAAGAACAAGAAGAAGGGCAAGCTGATGATCAAGATGTGGAGAGGCATCAAGGCTATGTTCAAATGGGGGAACCCAGATAAGAAGATCCCAGTGGCGACCAAAGATGACAGTGAGGAGTACTCTTCCATGTCAGAGTTTGGCACAGTCTACTGGAGATGATGATGATGATGACAATGATGAGGAGACCGATAATGAGGGAGCCACGAGCTCAACTCAGCAGTGATCCGCCTTCCTCCCGCAGTCTGCTAGTCTGATGCAGACCTCAGGGAGACCCTCAAAATTTTTATGCTTTACATTCGATATTGTGCAGTGAAGACACTACAATAGCTTTTGTAGCTTATGACTATGTTGTGTAGCTTTTGACTATGCTGTTCTATACACTGTGTGCCCTTACCGGGCTTGGTTTGGTTAGTCATGTTTGTGTTGTTATTTTGCTTTTGTTATTTATTTTTCTTCTTATTAGCCTATATTTAGTAGCATTTGCTTCTTTTATTCTAGTATCATGTATAGTAGCGTCTTTTCTTTTATTACTTCTTGGGTTTTCTTCATGCTACGGTTCTTTCCCAAGGAACACTTTAGTAAACCGGGTGACTTTTACCTATGAGAGATAGTGTGACAACCTTCTTAAGGGAATTAGTCTTGTTTTGTTAGGATGAGGCTTTTGGATTATTTGATACTAATAAAATTAGCCTCTTGTGTGTAAATTATTAATTAAGAATACCCCTCCAAAAAGTTAATTTGGACTAAAAACAAGTAAGTTGCATGGTGTAAAACAATTTTTGTGATAAATTTTTGGCTCTTTTAGTGACTCTTAGCTCACTAGTTTGATAGAATTGATCCGTCTTCATTAATTCATGTGCCATGTGTGTTATCGATTGTTGAAATAAATCTTGTGTTTACTTCCATCATCTAGAACTTGCCCGGTTGGTTTTTCAATGCTAATGATAGTATATTTGGTTTGAGGAATGATCTTAGGCATTCTTTGTTTTAATCTTAAAACCTCTTTAGCCTTTCAAGTCTACCGTTGCATAAATAATATCACTAGTACCCCTTTTTGAGCCTTTAAACCTTTCTTTGGCCAACTCATTACAAACCTTTCCCTTTTTGTAAAATAATTCCCTCTCTTGAACCCGTCCCTCCTTGAACATTGAGAATGAGGCTAAAAGCCTAAGTTAGGGGTGGTGTCAAAGTGGAGATTGGCAAGGTTGTGCATTGAGTCTAAGACCACATGCCTCAAAGTGTGTGTATTAAAGTATTCTAGCTCCAAATAAAAAAAATAAAAAAAGAAGACGAAGAAAACAAAAATATATGTGTATATATATATACATTGTGGAGCCTTGAATAAAATTGGGAGAGGTATGTAAGGTGGTTCTATATTGGGAACTAGATGCCAATGAGGCTATGTGAGTTGAAGAGAATCAAAGTGCAAAAGAATGAAACTTGTGAGTAGTGCTCAAGGAGGGTGAAGTCACATGTACCCAAATGCTTATCCAACCTTCCCTAAACCTACATTACAAGCTTAAAAAGTCCTTATGGGACCTCCAACTAAGCATTCTTGAATAAGCGATGAAGTAAAATAAGGGCAAACTTATGGTATGAGGTGTTGTAACACTTGAAGTTTCTTTGTGAGAGCGAGTGTTTTCGAAAAATTTGTCCCTTGTGTTGTGTCGTAAATATGTTGTTTTGGGACTTTATTTCTTCTGAGGGCACATGAATTAGAATAGATCGGTGAAATTGAGTAAAGTTATGAATTTATAGTGAACTAGTGCTTTTGAGTCACTCATTGAGGCTTATTTTTGTCACTTGATTGTTTTGGAACTCCCTTGCACATTGTTGAAGTTGTTTTTCCTTAGGAGGGAGTTATTCGGAAAATATATACATACTTGAGCCTAATTGTTAGTATCAACCAAATCCATAAGTATGGTGTTTGAATGGGAGAATGTGATGCGTACATAATCGCAATGCCACTTGTATCTTAAATGGTGAATCCTCATTGAAGTTTTGGTTTTGATTTTCTTGAGGACAAGCAAAAGCTTTAAGTTGGGGATGTTGATGAGTGGTGATTTTACCACTCATTCTAGCCTCTTTTGGTTAGTTTTTCATGCCTTTTAATTATGAAATGAGGTTGCTTATGGTGGTTATTGCTATATTTTCAGGTAAATGATGCTATTAGGTGATTTGGGTTGAAGTGACAAGGAATTGAGCGAAAAAGAGCTGAAACCTTGCAAAACTGCAAGTGATTTCGCTTTTGCGGACGTTTGATCGCAAAAGCGATGCCGCCTCTGCATAAATCTGATCGCTTTTGCAATTTATGGAAGGATCAGCCAATTCCGCTTCTGCAGAGAAGAAGACGCAGAAGCGTGACCACTTCTGCGGTTGCAAGATCGCTCCTGCGAAAGTACCTGGGAAAGCAAGATCCCGCTCCTGCGGTTGGTTTGGCGCTTCAGCGAGATCGCATATGCGATTTTATTTCCGCTTATGCAAGGTTGTGAAGGATTGCCGTTGTCACTTCTACGGTTATATTCCGCTTAAGCGGAGCCGCACCTGCGAGGTGTTTTCCGCAGGTGCGAAAACAGTGCATCAGACCTGGACAGAACGGACATTTCACAAGTTTTTACCCCAAATCAATTATATACTCGTCCAAACAGACATTGTAGGAATCAATTATTATCTTAGAATATCTTGGGCTTATTTTGAGTCTCCTTAGACTAGAGAGGACAATTTTGGAGGCTAGGGTTTTGCACACACACTTGGGTCTTGAAGATTAAAGCTTGTGGTTAAGAATTTCTTTCCCATTTATGTTTATTTCTTCATTTCCTTGCTTTGTATTGTATATCTAAGTGTGTAGTATTTATTTCTAACACTTGAATCTTGTTTATGGGAATATTCATATTTAATGTGTGGATTAAATATCTTGTTGTGCTTATGTATTTGAATGATTTTTATATATTTATGCAGTGAGTTATTGTTACTTTAGTTATTCTTGTTCTTTAATGTTTCCAAAGGGATTAGCTAACCTTAGGACTAGCCCATTAACTCCGAATTAATTTTGGGAAAGATAATTTGGGGTTGGGAAAGATTAATTAACAAGAACTTGAGGCGTTAACACTCATTTTATAGATTCGACCTAGGGATTGGATTGAACTACTTGTAGCCTATCGGGTGTGCTTAATCTTCTAATTGTGATTAGGGATAATTCAATTAGGAAGTCTTGTTAGTCTTCGGAAGAAGCTAATTAAGAATTATTATCCGTGGCTAATTAACATAAACTCGCTCATATTTGTAAAATCGTGAAATATATTGGATCGTTACTTAAGTGTAATTCCCGATGCATTCATACTTGTAGCCATTGATCATTTTATTTGCTTTCTAGGTTAATTTACATTTTTTGCATTTAGATATAAACATTTTCCAAAACCCAAAATCTTAAGTGTTTGGCTTAGCGCGACTAGCGATAATTTTCTTGCATTCTTAATCGCCTACACATTGTTCTCTGTGGGATTCGACCCCGACTCATAGTTGGGTTAATATATTGCATACGACCGTGTCTATTGCTTTTTAGCGGTAGAATTGGACGTCACCACATAGGCCACTACATTGTCCTTCCCGGGATGATACAAGATGGTAATATCATAGTCTTTGAGTAATTCAAGCCATCTCCGCTGCCTCAAATTGAGATCTTTCTGCTTAATCAAGTGCTGAAGGCTACGGTGGTCTGTATATACATCACAAGATACACCATACAAGTAATGCCTCCAAATATTCAAGGCATGAACAATAGCAGCGAACTTTAAGTCGTGAACAGGGTAGTTCTTCTCATGGGGATTTAACTGACGAGAAGAATATGCAATAACTCTACCCTCCTACATCAATACATAGCCGATCCCAACTCTCGAAGCATCGCAATACATCATATAATACCCTGAGGCTGATGGCAATACGAGTACCGGAGTTGTGGTCAAGGCCAACTTGAGCTTCTGGAAGCTCTCCTCACATTCATCTGACCATACAAATGGAGCATTTGTGTGTCAAATTCGTCAAAGGTGAAGCAATAGACGAAAAGCCCTGAACTAACCTGCGGTAATAAACTGCCAGACCGAGGAAACTCCAGATCTCAGTCTGCACCGCCTCGACTTTCTGTGGGTCAATCCGAATACCATCGTTGGACACTACATGTCCTAGAAAAGTCACAGTATCAAGCCAAAACTCACACTTAGAGAATTTTGCATAAAGCTTTTCCTCTCTCAATCTCTACAATACCACCCCCGCGTGCTCATCTTGGCTGCGCGAGTACACTAGGATATCATCAATAAATACAATTACAAAAGAATCAAGGTATGGCCGAAATAAATTGTTCATCAAGTGCATGCATGCGGTTAGGGCATTAGTTAGCCCAAAAGACATCACCAGAAATTCATTGTGCATATATCTTGTTCTGAAAGCTGTCTTCATAATGTCTTAATCCCTAATCTTCAACTGGTGATAACCCGATCGAAGGTCAATCTTAGAGAATACACTTGCTCCCTGAAGTTGATCAAACAAGTCGTCAATATGAGGTAATGGTTACTTATTATTTACTTTCACCTTGTCCAACTGCCTGTAATCAATGTACATTCTCATTGTGCTATCTTTCTTCCTTACGAATAATACCGGTGCACCCCAAGGCGACACACTCGGGCGAATGAACCCCTTATCTAAGAGTTCCTGAAGCTATTCTTTCAACTCTTTTAACTCAGCTGGTGCCATGCGGTTGGGAGGAATAGAAATGGACTGAGTGTCCGACACCAAGTCAATACCGAAATCAATGTCCTTGTCCGGCGGCATGCCTGGCAGGTCTGCTGGAAATACATCCGGGAAATCGCTCATAGCGGGGACTGAATTAAGAATGGGAGTCTCAGCCTCAACATCTCTAATGAAGGCCAAATAAGATAAATAACCCTCCTAATCATTCGTTGGGCTTTTAGAAAGAAAATTACCCTGTCGAATACATAATCAGTCACGCCTCGCCACTCGATCCTCGGATTAGCTGGAATAGCTAATGTGACTATCTTGGCATGATAATCCAGAATCGCATGGTAAGGAGATAACCAATCCATGCCTAGAATCACGTCGAAATCCACCATGTCCAATAATAATAAGTCAACTCGGGTCTCCAGACCCCCAATAGTAACAAGGCAGGATCGGTATACATGATCCACAATAACTGTATCACCCACCGGGGTAGACATATGCACGGGCAAGGCAAGAATACCACGGGTCGTACCCAAATGATGCGCAAAATATGAAGATACATAGGAGTAGGTACATCCGGGATCAAATAAGATAGAAGCATCCCTGTGACAGACTGAGATAATACCTGTGATGACTGCATCTGATGCACTAGTGTCCCTCCTATCTAGGAGAGCATAAAAATGAGCCTGGCCTTCGCCAGTATAATCCTCACCCCTAGGGCAACCTCTGGCTACCTGACCACCACTCCTAGCTGACTGAGATGGTACTGAAGAAACATGAGTAGAAGATGAAGGTTGATCCAATAGGCCTACGCCTCTCGAAATCCTCCCACCAATGAAATGTTGGTCCTGTGACCGGAAGGTAGTGAAAGAAACACCGCTAGACTCTAGAACACCCGCAGTACAAAGCATACGCTGACACTTATCCTGAAAATCTTGGGCATCCTCTCCCTCAACACCACTGAACGCCGGGGGCTGTAGTCTCCTGAACCTCTCCAACCGACGCTGCTCGTCATCAGGCATAGATGGGACCATATGAGGTGGGGCTGGTGTGAATGGTGCAGCCGGCTGAACTGGCTGAGCTGGAGCTGCCTCATGTGCCTGTAAACCTTGAACTACCAGCTCTGTTGTGCGAGCAACGGGGGTCTGATTTCCTTCCCCTGCCTGAGAAGAAGCTGTTGTAGTAGAGACCGCCACCACCTGGGCTAAGCCAGTACATACTGATAGGATCTGTTCTAAGGTCTCATGAAGACCGTGTATCTCAATTGGCACTGCTAGTGCCTGAACCCGAGCTGTTGGGATGCCTGCAGCTGGAGCCTGATCTTGAACCTGATCCGCTGGCGCTGGGATCTGACCCTGAGTCTGGTCAGCTGGTGGGTCAGCAGGTGTTGTCACTACTGCCTTACCTATGCCATGACCATGACCTCTGGGTGCCACTAGTGGTCATCCACCACGTCCGTTAGCACGGATTCTCGCCATCTGCGAGAGAATAGAATACAGAAAAATTTAGTTTCACAATAACACAAACCGCACTATATGAATCTAAGAAAGTGAAGTGTTTCCTAAAGTTCTGTAGCCTCTCGAGGATAGATTCGGACGTCTACGTACCGATCCGCAAGAGCCTACCAAACCGGATCATGACTCGCGAGGCCTAGTAACCTAGGCTCTGATACCAACTTGTCACGACCCTAAAGCTAGGCAAGCTAGACCAACAACTGTTTCCAAATAGAAAATCAGTCCCCAAAGGACACATTTCAAGAAGAATATATGAGTCAATAATAATACTCCAATAATAATAGTAGAATTAAATACAGAGAAGTGAGAACAACGAAAATAACACTCTTAAAAGATCTGGGGTCACGAGTCTAGAGCCTCTAAGCAAAAACTGAATAGTAATAGGAATACTGATCAAAATACTCAAGTCTGGAAGTATATAGCAAATAGAATGAAATAAAGAGAGAAGCTAGGTCCTGCGAACGCCAGCAGCTACCTTAGCAACTCGAGTATACTCTAAAAATAAGTTGGAATGCTCGTCTAACCCTCATGTGTACCTGGATCTTCACACAAAGGTGCAGGGAGTAGGGTTGAGTACTAAGTACTCAGTGAGTAAAAAATATATAAAATAGCTGAAAGCAGGAAATCCACAAAATACCACAGAGCAAAGCTAAACCTACAGTCTGATACCTACCACGAACTAACAACAACAGATAACAAATATCATAGGTAATTTACAAACAAGAATGCAATGCAATGCACATGACCGCTACAGCGCGTCGCCCGATTCGTTTAACGTCGACGACGCTCACTTGGGTGTGCACAGACTCCGGAGGGGCTCCTTTAGCCCAAGCACAATATTCATATCATCCGATGTGGCGTGCATCCCGATCCATCCTCAGTCCACAACATGCATATGAGTCACACAACAGTTCAATTTATTTATTTCCAGATTCCAGTTCATTAATATTGAAAAATACTTTAATTTTATTTAATTTTCCAAGAACAAGTGACTTAGAATTTCATAATAGTGATTTCAAGCCAGGACTGAGATCAATGATTTTACAAATCAAGCTATCACATAGATATCTATCCCCTAGGGATACTACAGGTTGGTACAAGGCCCCAAACATGGCTTATAACCAACATTTATACTTGACACAGGGTGCGTTTCAACCGCCAATATAATTTAATTCATATCCGGGATGGGCCAAGTCTCAACCAGTCATAATGAATCCCGCACCTGCCATGGGATGCGAGTCACGCACTAATAGCGTCACAATGTGCTAAGCCAAGGTTTCAAACCATCAGGCTACCATATACACTAACTACTCACCTATAGCAGACCGTGGACTCGTCCGCGATGCCTTTTCCCTTTGAATTTGCTGCCTCGTGCGTCGAATCTAGTCAAAACCAAAGCAATTACATACATATGGGTCAAAGAAACATAATCCAATCAAAATTACTCGAAAAACGCAACAATTCACGAAGTTGGTAAAATCCGAGCCTCGGGCCCACTTCTCGAAAAATTTTGAAAATCATACCATGGATTCCTCGTCTCACCATGGGTCTGTGCATATAAAATTTATCGAAATATGAGTTCGAATGGCCTTTCAAAACCCAAAAACTAGTTTTCATAATTTAGGCCCTAATTCTTCACAAATTCTACCCAATTTCATGAATTTTGGTGTTGATTCTAGTATAAAATTGTAATTTTAAGTCAATAAACTTACCTCCAATGATTACCCATTGATTTCTCTCTTCAAAGCTCTCAAAACCCTCCCATGACGAAGTAAAAGTGGTGTAAAAATAATGGGGTTCGCGTCTGCTGTTTATAATTTAACTGTTCTATCCACTCATTTTGACTTATGCGATCGCATCCCCAAATCACGCGATCGCAGAGAACAAAGTTCTAGGCCCTCTATTTTACCTTACGCGATCGCAGGAATACTTACGCGATCGCAGAGAAACAAACTCCCTCTCTACGCGATCGCACTACTCCTCGCGTGATCGCACTGAATGATCCACCGAAACAACGTGTGATCGCACTACTCCTTACGTGATTGCACTGTATTGATCTGCTAGGCCTACGCGATCGCAGGCAGGTCCACCCGATCGCAGAGAGGAAATCACTGCTCTACAATTTCTGCTGCAACTTTTAAGTTAACCCCTCCCCCCCCCCTCCGTTGGGCATCCGAAATCATCACGAGACCCCAGGACCACAATCAAATGCACAAATATGTCACATTAATTCATTCAAACTTGCTCGCAACATAAAAACACCATCATAAACAACAAAATCATCGAATTCTCACGGATTCAAGCCTAAGTTTCACTAAAACTTCCGAAACTAATATTTGCTCTAAAACCCGACCTAAACACCTCCGACTGATATGAAATTTTGCACGTATATCCAAAATCACCTAACGGAGCTACTGCAAATCTCGGAATTTCATTCCTAGCCCCTGATCAAAATCTCACCTACCGTCCGGAATTGGCCAAAATTCAACCTTAGCCAATTCAAGCCTAAATCTACACGGGACCTCCGAATTCGATTCCGATTGCTCTCCTAAGTCATAAATCATCCCCCAAAACTAGTCAAATCATTAGAATTCCATTACGAGCTATCTTACTCATCGGTCAATATGCAGTTGACTTTTCCAAACTAACCTTCCCATAAAGAGGTTTATTGCCTCATTTCTAACTGGATTCTATCCGATTTACTCCTAACTCTCCAAACACATATATATGAACATATTAAAGTGTAAAATAGAGAAAACGGGGTGGTAACTAATGTGCCGGAGAAATTCGGCACATTTACATACTAATTGCTCTTATATTGGCTTGTTTTATTGCAAAATGTAGTCCATACTTATGTGATTTTGTGGTTTTACAGATAAAGAGGAAGAAAAGACCAAGGACACAAAAAATGGAAGCAAAAAGACAAGAAAAAGGGTAAAGTTGTGCAAAACGGCGGATCTGCGGACCAACATGCGATCGCATATTGCATATGCGGACCGTAGAATAGTAATCAAATCGTAGAGCTAAACAGAGAAAGGAGCTAAAATGCACGTCAAGAATGCGATGTATTCTGCGATCACATAATGAATATGTGATCCACACTTCTGCCGTAGAATGAACACGGAGGAAATCTACGAGTCAACTATGTGGTACCATCTGCGGTCGCAATCGACATGCGAACCACAGAATGGTAATGCGATGAGCACACGACCAGCTAGGGTTCCTATCCGTGACGCCACCTCTCAAGATGCGAACCGCAGACCTGTTATGCGATAGATATGTGGTCGCATAGCTGACCTGGAAGGGTAATCTTGTCCATTTTTTGTCCGAAATTGGTCCCTCTATAAATAGCTTTTTAGAATCTTGTGTAAGGGTATCTTGTGCAGACTTTATACTACACGCCAAGACTTTATTACTTCATCTTTTTGGAAGCTTTTGGTTGGAAAATCTTTTACTTTGTAAGCATTTATGACATTTATTACATCTTGTATTTTGTATTTTAGCATGTGTGGCTAGACTTAAATACTAAGGTTGTGAACCCTAAATGGGTGTTATGTAAATGGGTGTTTAACATTGAATATATGCATAATGGTTGGTTGATATTTCTTTACTTCTCATTCTTTATTTATTGTTGGTGGTTGCAAACACTAGCTAAAGCCATTTAAGTTTTACCTTGCTTGGGAAGGTGGGTTAGATTTTGGAAGAAGTAAAGAACAAAAACTCGAGGCCTTACACCTCGTTTAATAGACTCGTTTAGGGATAAGTGGTTTTATTTGGCATTTATTGATTGTTATACATTGTGACTCTTAGACTTTTGGGAAAAAGAAAGAGAGGAAATACTATTCAAGTATTGGGAAATATTGGGTAGTTGCATAGAAATCAATTGCATATCAATAATCAACCATTAGAAATATATCATATTAACACCGATAGCATTACACTACATTTATGGGAACAAAACCTTGGTTTAATCAACTCTATTAATTACTACATCAAGCATTCTCATTATCTAATATTCTAAAACAACCTTCACTCATACTACTACTCATACACCATTTCTATGTTACTCCTAACGGAATAGATTCAAGATTCTAGTCGGGTAACACACTAATCCAAGTGATCATTTCATACCTATTCCCTGTGGGATTCGACCCCAACCTAGTTGGGTTACTATATTTGACACCGGCCTCCTTACACTAATTATAGAAGTGTAATTTGAGCGTATCAAATTTTGGCGCCGTTGCCGGGGAATACGGTTTTGAAATTACTCATTAGTGTGTACTTTACTTGACATCTAATTCTATTCCATTACACTTTGCTTGCTTTGCTTGGTTTGATAGGTTACAATGTCTGATTACGAGGACGAAGGGGAAGAGAATCCTTTTGAGTATATCGATGAATATATCGATGACACAAATGCAATTGTACCCCCTGCTGTTGGTGCCTCAACGTTTAAGGTGGATCATGGTCTAATCCTCATGCTCAAAGCGGAAGGGTTTTTCAGGAATTCCACCAATGACGACCCAACTCAACACTTAAGGAATTTTCTGGGAGTGTGTGCTATGCACAAACAAACCAATGTCTCAGAAGATGCCTTAAGGTTGAGAGTCTTCAAGTACTCGTTGGTCGGTGATGCTAGAAAGTGGCTTCAAAACTTGCCACCCAATTCAATCCGATCATGGCCCAAACTTGTCCGGGCATTCCTAGCAAAATGGTTCCCACAAAGCATGAAATCTGAGCTTAGAGATAAAATCTTTTTCTTTAAGCAACAACAAGGGGAGCATCTACATGAGGCGTGGGATCGCTTTAAACTATAATTGGTGAGGTCGCCAAATCATGGATTCCCTGATTCAATTTTGCTTGAGAAGTTTTACATGGGTCTTGATCCCATGAACCAAGCCATTGCAAAGAATGCGGCGGACGGATCTTTTATGGATAAGTCGTTTGCTAGAGTAACTCAAATCCTCGACAAGATGGCCAAACATAATCAAGCATGGCATTCCGAGGATACATCCGGTGGAATAGCTTATGGGTCTCCTTCTTTGACAAATTTGATCAAGGAAAACCAAGAGAGAGACCAAATCATTGCGGGGTTGGCCACTAATGTTAATGTGTTGACCAAGATGTTTATAGAAAATCAAATGAAGAAGGTCAACGTCGTCGAGGATATGTCGTCCATTCCGAATGAAGAATTTGAAGAGGCTAATTACATCAACAACCCCCAAGGAGGGTACCAAAGGCAATACTATCAAGGTCAAGGAGCACAAAACCAATGGAGGCCAAACCCGCAAGGGCAAGGCAACCAACAATGGAGGTATGACCAAGGTAGTTCACAACAAAGAAATTGGGGCAATAACAACAAAAACTTTTCTAACCAGAGTGAAAATCCTTATGTTCCTCCAAAAGGACAACATTCGAACCAAGGGGCCTCAAATGATTCAAAATTGGAAGCTATGCTAGAGAGAGTGCTACACAATCAAGAAAAGTCTGATGCTTCAATGAGGAACATGGCCGAGGTCGTTGGCTCTCATACCGCTTCCATCCAAAAATTGGAAATGCAAATGAGAGACCTTTCCAAGGAACAAAACCCCAAGCAAAAGGGAACACTACCTAGTGACACGATTGCAAACCCAAGAGGTAGTGGAAGTGGTCCAACCTCTCATGTCATGGCAATCACCACTAGGAGTAGAAAAGTGCTACTTGGAGAGAATGAACACATAGTTGAAGATGTGGAGACCAAACAAACGGTTGAGGGTGAAGAACAAGAGGTTATTGAAGTTGAAAAACAAAAGCTTGTTGTGGTTGATGAACCAAAAGTTGTTGAAATTGAAAGAATTCCGGAAAAGTCTAAAGCACCACAAGAAGATCGAGAAGAGGAAAAGCAAAAGGGGAAAGAGTCATCAAAACCTCTTCCACCTATTCCTAGACCTCCTCCTCCATTCCCTCAAAGGCTAGCAAGAAGGATTGATGATAGCAAGCTTGAAAAGTTCTACGACATTCTCAAACAATTGACGGTGAACATTCCTTTTGTAGAAGCTTTTCAAGAAATGTCGGGGTTCGCTAAGTACTTGAAAGATTTGATCACTAAAAATAAGACCTCAAAGCATGAGGTGGTAAGCATGACTCACAGGGTAGCTCTATCATTGGCACGACTCCGGTCCAAAAGAAAGAGGATCCGGGAGCCTTTACCATACCTTGTACTATTGGGGCACGTGAAAATGGAGCTAGCATCAACTTAATGCCACTTGCCATCTATAAGCAAGCGGGATTGGGTATGCCTAGACCTACAAGCATGAGATTGCAAATGGACGATCGTTCCATCAAGCGACCGGTGGGAATTGTGGATGATGTACTAGTGAAAGTGGGGAAATTCCATTTTCCCGCGGACTTTGCGATCCTTGATTGTGCTGTGGATAAAGAGATCCCTATTATTTTGGGGAGACCATTCTTAGCTACGGGCCGAGCACTCATGGATTCTGAGAGAAATGAGATAAAATTCCAGGTGAATGATGAAGAAGTCACTTTTCAAGCTAGCAAGGGCATGAAGTTGCCCCACGAATATGAGAGCATTTCGATGATAGAAGCGGTTGATGAGGTTGAGGGTGCCGTGGAATTGAAAATGGAAGAAAAATGCCTTGTTGAGGCATTAGCGGCGATCCTAGTGAATTTTGATGGTGAAAACATGGATGGGTACATAGAATCGGTAAATCCATTGGAGGGTCTTGGATCCTACACTTACACGCCGGCAAAGCTCTCTCTTGACTTAGAGAATAGAGCTACTCCCCCCGCCAAGCCATCAATCATTGAGCCACCACAACTAGAGCTCAAACCACTCCCTTCGCACTTGAGGTATAAATTTCTTGGCTCTAATGATACTTTGCCCGTAATTGTGTCTTCTTTGTTGAATGATGTGCATGTAGAGCAATTATTAGAAGTCCTAAGGGAGCACAGGCAAGCAATTGGGTGGACAATCGCCGACATCCGTGGCATTCCCACGGGTATTTGTGAACACAAAATCCAATTGGAAAATGGCGCCAAGCCAAGTGTGGAGCATCAAAGGCGACTAAATCCTTCAAGACAAGAGGTGGTGAAAAAGGAAATTATCAAGTGGCTAGACGCCGGAGTTGTTTACCCAATCGCCGATAGTTCTTGGGTGAGCCCACTACAATGTGTGCCAAAGAAGGGGGGCATAACCGTGATTGAAAATGAAAATAATGAGCTCATCCCTACTAGAACGGTGACAGGGTGGAGAGTGTGCATGGATTATCGAAAACTCAATAGTGCAACTTGCAAGGATCATTTCCCTATGCCTTTTATTAATCAAATGCTTGATCGGCTAGCGGGAAGGGCCTTCTATTGTTTTCTTGACGGATACTCCGGCTACAACCAAATCAACTTTGCTTTGGAAGATCAAGAGAAAATGACATTCATTTGTCCTTATGGGACATTTGCTTTTAGCCGAATGTCGTTTGGGTTGCGTAATGCTCCAGCGACCTTTCAAAGATGCATGATGTCGATATTCTCCGATATGGTGGAAGATTTTCTAGAGGTCTTCATGGATGACTTCTCTGTTGTCGATGATTCCTTTGAGCATTGTCTTGCAAATCTTAGACAAGTGCTCAAGAGATGCTAAGAGACGAATCTTGTGCTCAATTAGAAAAAATGCCACTTCATGGTGGATGAAGGGATTGTGTTAGGGCACAAGATTTCTAAACATGGCATTGAAGTTGATCGGGCAAAGATCGAAATCATTTCTAAACTTCCTCCACCAAATTCAGTGAAAGGTGTTCGAAGCTTTCTGGGCCACGCCGGATTCTATCGGAGATTCATCAAGGATTTCTCCAAAATTGCACACCCAATGTGCAAGCTTCTTGAGAAGGATGCAAAATTCATGTTTAATGACAAGTGCCTCAAAGCATTTGAGGAATTGAAGTTGAGGCTCACCACGGCACCCATTATTGTCACTCCCGATTGGACTCTTCCTTTTGAACTCATGTGTGACACCAGTGGTGTAGCAATTGGAGCAATGCTAGGTCAACGCTACAACAAGATACTTCATCTGGTCTATTATGCAAGCAAAACTCTCAATGGGGCGCAAATGAATTACATTGTCACCGAGCAAGAGCTTCTTGCCATTGTGTATGCTTTTGAAAAATTCTGGGCCTATTTGTTGGGGTCCAAGGTGGTGGTCTACACAGATCATGTGACTCTTCGATATCTCAAGGCAAAGAAAGATGCAAAGCCTCGACTAATTAGGTGGGTTCTCTTGTTGCAGGAATTTGACTTTGAAGTAAAAGATCGCAAAGGTACACAAAATCAAGTTGCAGACCACTTATCAAGGCTTGAGGAAGCAGGGAGACCTAAAGAAGAGCTTGATATAAATGATGCTTTCCATGATGAGCATATCTTGGCATTTTCCAACACCTTTGCTCCTTGGTATGCCGACATTGCAAATTACTTGGTGAGTGATGTCATTCCGGAAGGGTTAGAACCTCATCAAAAGAAAAAATTCTTGAGGGACTGTCGGCAATACTATTGGGAGGAGCCCTATTTGTTTCGAGTGTGTGCTGACAACATCATCCGGAGGTGCGTACCAGAGGAAGAAATTATGCCAATCCTCAAGGCATGTCATGACTCACCGGTTGGAGGCCATCATGGAGGCAATAGGTCGGCGGCAAAGATTCTTGAGTGTGGTTACTACTGGCCTTCCATCTATCATGATGCAAACCAATTTGCAAAAGCTTGTGAGCAGTTTCAACGGCAAGGTTCAATCTCCAAAAGGCATGAAATGCCAATAAAATATGTGATGGAGATAGAAATCTTTGATGTGTGAGGGATTGATTTCATGGGCCCTTTTGCGAGTTCCTATAGGATGAAGTACATTTTGGTGGCCGTGGACTACGTCTCAAAATGGGTCGAAGCCGTTGCCTTACCAATCAATGAAGCGAGGAGTGTGACCGCCTTTTTGAAGAAGAATATATTCACTCAGTTTGGCACTCCTAGAGCCATTCTTAGTGATGGTGGATCACACTTCTGCAATAAAGCATTTGCAGGGTTGCTTGAGAAGTATGGGGTGAAACACAAGGTGGCTACACCATATCATCCGCAGTCGAGTGGTCAAGTGGAGGTCTCAAATCGAGAGATCAAGAATATCTTAGCCAAGACTGTGAATGCCAATAGGACTGACTGGTCCAGAAGATTAGATGATGCATTGCGGGCTTACCGCACGGCCTTCAAAACTCCTATTGGTACTTCTCCCTACCGTCTCATCTTTGGGAAGGCATGTCATCTACCAGTTGAGCTAGAGCACAAGGCCATGTGGGCACTGAAGAAGCTCAATCTAGAATGGGCTGAAGCTGCGAACCTGAGGTTGATGCAATTAAATGAACTGGAGGAATTCCGATTCCATGCCTATGAGAGCGCAGCTGTATACAAGGAGCAGATGAAGTTTGTCCATGACAAAAATATCTTGAAACGAGAGTTCAAGACGGGTGACCTTGTCTTACTTTTCAACTCAAGGTTGAAATTGTTTCCCGGCAAATTGAAATCAAAAAGGTCCGGCCCCTTCAAAGTGGTGAATGTCTCCCCATACGGAGCGGTGGAATTGGAATCTACTGATGGATCTCAGACATTTAGAGTGAATGGCCAACGCATCAAACACTACTTGGGTGTTGATGGTGAAAAGAAAGTGATAGAGCAGCTGGCTCTAAAGGATGGTCCTTTCCCGTCCAAAGGATGAAAGTGGAGCAATCAGTCCCGTTGTGCCGCGACGTTAAATCAAGCGCTGCATGGGAGGCAACCCATGGGTGGTAACACCGTCTTTAAATTTTGTATTTTCTTTGTTCATTTGTTTTCTTAACATCTGTGAAGTGTAGGAAGCCCAAACAGTTGTGGTATTTGGTGGATGTACCCATGGGAAGAAATGCCGTAGAAATGCGGCCGCATAATTGCTTTGTGGTCCGCAAATCTGCCGCAGACCTAATCAGAGAGTCCTTCAAATCGAAAGTTACAATGCATCCATTCTGCGGTCTGCATGTTAGTTATGCGACCGTAGATTGGATCGCAAAGTTGACTCTGCGAAAAGTCCAAGACGCGACAAGATGCGACCATTATGCAGTCCGCAGGCTAGATCTGCGACCGCATATTTGTCCGCAAAATGGCCTCGCGAATTCGTGCAACCCCCCAGGTACATTCCTATTAACCTACACTACAGAACAAAAAAAAAGTGAAAAACAAACAAAAGAAAAAGGAGAGAAAAACAAAAAGAAGAAGAAAGAAAAGAGGCAAGATCGAACCTGCACAACAGGCGAATCACCCCATTCCCCACTAGCATTATCACCTTGCATCTGGTATGTGTTATTGTTCCCTCCATCTCCGTCTGTTCAATTTTTGAGGGAAAACTTGTGGGGACTTGTCGTGGGCTTAATTGCATGGCTAGGATAGTAATGATTTGGATATGAGCATATTGTGGGGTAGGAATTGGTTGAAGAATGGGCACTCATGGATGAAAAATGGAACTATTGCGTTCAAATGCGTGGTTCTGCGATTCGCATGTCTAAAATGCGGAACGCATTTTTGTCGCAGACTTAACCCTAGGTCAGCTGGGGAAGACAACATCTGCGGTCATTATGCGATCGCATTCTTGCTTTGCGGTCCACAAAGTGACCGCATATTTGTCACCTGGGTAGCCCTTTCAAGTGGTTAAATATGTGATCGAGTATGCGGCCGCAGAATTGATCTGCGGTCCATAAACTCACCGCAGAGTGTAACAGAGAACTGGGAAATTTTGACTTTGCAAATGTTCATTCTACGATGAGTATGCGGTCCGCATAACTGTTATGCGGCCGTATCATCGCAGATTGGCACTGACTTTCAACAAGAAAATTTGCGATGCCTTTGCGGTCCGCAGACTAATTCTGCGATCGCATAGTGCATTGCATCTTTGTTCTCTCAATTTGATTTTTCCTACATTCTACCCTACTATCTATACTAACAGTGCTTCCTTTGCAGACATGGCTCACAAACGACTTGCATCAAAACCCCCTGCTGCTAAAAGATAACGAGTTAACCCACCACAAGAAGCAAGTGTCCAACCTGAGGAAGCAGATATCCGGCCTATGGTTAACATACATGCTGAGGCACGGAGAAAGCAGGCTGCTGAAGGCACTGCATATCATCTCCACTGGGGCATTAAGGGCTCAAGGGAGAAATACAAAGCTGGGCTTGAACGGAGAAAACTCCTTCCGGAGAAGCAACTGAGCCTCAATGGGCTTAAGGACAAGTACCCGCACATCCTTGCAAACATCAAGCGGAGAATATGGATGGGATTCACTGAACCTCCGGCCAAATACAATGAATCAATCGTTCGGGAGTTCTATGCCAACTATGGAGCTTCCCGGACCAAGCATCACAAGAGACAAAAAATGTACCTCGACAAGGTAGATATTCGGGGTATCCCAGTCAAATGCAGTGCAAAAGCCATAAACCGGATGTTGGTCCCAGAATGGGATGAGGACACTTCCACAGCAGAGTACAAAGTCAAATTCGCTAACAGGGAGAGTGAAAGGAGCTGGATTGCCTCCGTCATCGCAACTGGAACCCCTGCATGGATACAACCAGGGAGAAAAATTTATAAGGAGAGCTTCTCAAGGGAAGGGAGATACCGGCTTGCATTTCTTGCATCCAGACTGATCCCAACGAATCATGAGATAGACATTTCCATTGAGAAGGACCTCCTCATTGCTTGTATCATACAGGGCATTAAAGTGAATGTGGGAGAGATTATTTTTTAAGAGATGGGGCGACGAGCAATGCAAGATGCCACTTCTCTCCCGTTTCTGTCCTTGATCACTGCCTTATGCCATGAGGTCCAAGTTCCTGTTGATCTTCACCGGGATGCGACAGGTCAGGAACAAGGGATTATAGACATCAACTGCCTTGCTGATGCGGTGATACCTCCGGCAGTTGTTCAGGAGGACCTACTCTCTTCCCAGCCCCCTATTACTCAGGACGATGCGGCACAGTCCTCCACTCCTTCCATCACTGCTCAGACTACTACTGCTACTGCTCAGACTCCTCCAGCCAATCCGGCAGTCTCACAGCTTGGTCTCTTAGCCAAACATGCAAAATTCCAAGGTCGACCAGCTTGTAAAGACATTGCCAAACTTAATCAATCAGGCTCTCACTCCCATGCAGTCAGCTATAACAGAGATTCAGCAAAAACAGATGGCATATGCTGAGCGACTGCAAGGGCTTGAACTGAGGGTGGAAAAGCTGGAAAGGGAAGAAGTGTCTAGTTTTCACGATCTCAAGACAGAGGTGGCTTCTATGAAAGTCGAATTCCAAAAATGCAAAATTTGGACTTCGACGTTTCATCCCTCTTTCCTGTGGCGGGTGACAAGGGTGCTGATGCGGTGCCTGATTTAGGCCTTGACTTCACCAACCTAATGGTCGACCCTGTCATTCCCACTCCTGGAGACTCACAGACCCCAGCTCCTCCTAGCCGTATTGACATTGCCTCTGATGAGGAAAATGAGGGAGAGAGTGTGAATGATGATGAAGAGGATAGCTTGGGATTCTCCAGCGATGATGCCCCTCAGACTGTTCATAGGGGGAAGGTAGCTGCTTCAGCTCAGGAGGATGATGCTATTGATGAGGATGAGCGTGCTCAGATTGAGGTTGCCTTGCAGAGATCGTTGATAGAAAGAGGAGGCCCCACAGCTCATGCAGCAGCTGATGCATCCAGCATCTCTCAAATGCCAGCTGAGGTCACAGCACCTCCACCATCAGTCCCAGTCCCAGTGCCAGTCCTCACAGCTACACAGGAGGGTGATCACCCCGGCGCACAGCCAGCTGCCGACTCCCATTGCACTTAGTGTGCCTCAGGGAGTCTTTCCTCAAACTCTACACTTTCATTATTTGCATTAGGGACAATGCGTCTTTCTAAGTTGGGGGAGGGGTACCTTGGTGTTTGATATTGCTATTTTGTGCTTTTGTGTATCAAACTTGTACAACTTTGGTATATAAAGCAATGTATATATAATGTTTTGATCCGTTTTTTTATATGATTAGATAGTCAATCAATTCCTCTTGGTTTTTCTTTGTCTGATTCTTTTCCAAGAGTGTAATAGTAGAATCAGAACCTCGTGTGTAAATCAATGTGACCAGTTTAGTGAAATTGTTCAGTGTCAAGCATGTGTATCGTACATAGCACATATCCTCCTATAGTCATCTTTCTCGACTCGTCCCAATGATAGATAGATTGACGACTGTCTTAAGGGAACTTGTCTCTATGACCAATCTTGTGAATTTAAGGCTCATTTTGTGACTCTATGGCTACCCATAAAAGCTTTGAATTGCAAAATAGTTGCTCGAAAGTGCTAAACAATGTGAATTAAGCAGTTAAAGTACGATGTGTGTATGTGAGTTTTCTATTTGTATATAATTCTTGTGTCCACTTCTGTCATCTAGAACTTTCCTGGTTGGTCTTTCAATACTAATGATAGTATGTTTGGTTGGAGGAATGATCTTAGGCATTCGTTGTTTTAATTTTAAACACCTCTTTAGCCTTTCAAGCCTACCGTTGTGTAAATAATATCACTAGTACCCCTCTTTGAGCCTTTAAACCTTTCTTTGGCCAACTCATTACAAACCTTTCCCTTTTGCAAAATAATTCGTTTTTTTTGAACCCGTCCCTCCTTGAACATTGAAAATGAGGCTAAAAGCCTAAGTTGGGGGTGGTGTCAAAGTTGAGATAGGCAATGTTATGCATTGAGTCTAAGACCACGTGCCTCAAAGTGTTTATTAAAGTATTCAAGCTCCAAAAAAAAATATGAAAAGTTAGTCTATATATATATGTGTAAATATATACATTGTGGAGCCTTGAATAAAATTGGGAGAGGCATGTAAGGTGGTTCTATAATTGGGAACTAGATGCCAATGAGGCTATGTGAGTTAAAGAAAATCAAAATGCAAAAGAATGAAACTTGTAAGTAGTGTTCAAGGAGGATGAAGTCACATGTACCCAAATGCTTACCCAACCTTCCCTAAACCTACAGTACAAGCCTAAAAAATCCTTATGGGACCTCCAACCGATCATTCTTGAAGAAGTGGCCAATTAAAATAAAGGCAAGCCTATGGTATGACATGTTGTGGCACTTGAAGTTCCTTCTGAGAGTGAGTGTTGTCCTTATAAATGTTGTAAATATTGTGAGTATGGGACATCATTTCTAGTGAGAGTGCATGAACTGCAGAATTTACTTAAGTTGAGCCTTTTAGAGTCTAACGAAAATGCATTCAGCTGAGGGTAACACTTAGTCACAATGTGAGGCTCAAAGCTTGCATGATTGGTCTATCTCTATGTGCATGCTCTTAGTCAGGGAGGAGTGGAGCGATTGTTTTAATACATGCTTGAAGAACTAAAAATTAGCACTATCTTGTGTCATTATTGTGTTAAGTGTTGTGAATAAGTGTGGCGTAGGTGTGTTCTACTTGCTTGAGGACAAGCAAGAGTTAAAGTTGGGGGTGTTGATGTGCCGGAGAAATTCGGCACATTTACATACTAATTGCTCTTATATTGGCTTGTTTTATTGCAAAATGTAGTCCATACTTATGTGATTTTGTGGTTTTACAGATAAAGAGGAAGAAAAGACCTAGGACACAAAAAATGGAAGCAAAAAGACAAGAAAAAGGGCAAAGTTGTGCAAAACGGCGGATCTGAGGACCAATATGCGGTCGCATATTGCATATGCGGACCGCAGAATAGACCAAATCGTAGAGCTAAATAGAGAATGGAGCTAAAACGCACGTCAAGAATGCGATGTATTCTGCGATCGCACAATGAATATGCGATCCGCACTTCTGCCGCAGAATGAACACAGAGGAAATTTAAGAGTCAACTATGCAGTACCATCTGCGGTCGCACAATCGACATACGGACCGCAAAATGGTAATGCGATGAGCACACGAACAGCTAGGGTTCCTATCCGCAATTCCGCCTCTCAAGATGCGAACCACAGACTTGTTATGCGACAGATGTGCGGTCGCATAGCTGACCTGGAAGGGTAAACTTGTCCGCTTTTTGTCAGATATTGGTCCCTCTATAAATAGCTTTTTAGAATCTTGTGTAAGGGTATCTTGTGCAGACTTTATACTACACGCCAAGACTTTATTACTTCATCATTTTGGAAGCTTTTGGTTGGAAAATCTTTTACTTTGTAAGCATTTATGACATTTATTACACCTTGTATTTTGTATTTTAGCATGTGTGGCCAGACTTAAATACTAAGGTTGTGAACCCTAAATGGGTGTTGTGTAAATGGGTGTTTAACATTGAATATATGCATAATGGTTAGTTGATATTTCTTTACTTCTCATTCTTCATTTATTGTTGGTGGTTGCAAACACTAGCTAAAGCCATTTAAGTTTTACCTTGCTTGGGAAGGTGGGTTAGATTTTGGAAGAAGTAAAGAACTAAAACTCGAGGCCTTACACCTTATTTAGTAGAATCGCTTAGGGATAAGTGCGTTTTATTTGGCATTTATTGATTGTTATACATTGTGACTCTTAGACTTTTGGGAAAAATCAAGAGAGGAAATACTATTCAAGTATTGGGAAATATTGGGTAGTTGCATAGAAATTAATTGCATATCAATAATCAACCATTAGAAATATATCATATTAACACCGATAGCATTACACTATATTTATGGGATCACAACCTTGGTTTAATCAACTCTATTAATTACTACATCAAGCATTCTCATTAGTTAATATTCTAAAACAACCTTCACTCATACTACTACTCCTACACCATTTCTATGTTACTCCTAACGAAATAGATTCAAGATTCTAGTCGGGTAACACACTAATCCAAGTGATCATTTCACACCTATTCCCTGTGGGATTCGACCCCAACCTAGTTGGGTTACTATATTTGATACCGACCGCCTTAAACTAATTATAAAAGTGTAATTTAAGTGTATCGGTAACTTCCGTAACAACGGGTCGGGTCGTTATATCCTCTCTTCAATTGAGCTATGCATGATGCATTATATTCATACAAAATAGTGGGTAGCTTGTCACATTTCAAACCACATTTATCTCGAATAAGATGTATTATAGACCTTAACCACACACACTCTCGACTTGCTTCATGAATAGCAATTATCTCGGCATGATTAGATGAAGTAGCCACAATTGATTGCTTAGTTGATCGCCAAGATATGGCAGTGCCTCCACAGGTAAATACATAACCTGTTTGTGATCGAACCTTATGTGGGTCGGATAAATACCCAATATCATCATAACCAACAAGATCGGGACTATAATTGTTGCCATAAAATAAGCCCATATCGGTAGTCCCTTTTAGATACTACAATATCTGTTTGATTCCATTTCAATGTCTCCTTGTGGGAGCAGAGCTATATCTTGCTAAGACATTAATTGAAAAAGTTATGCCGGGCCTTGTAGTATTGGCAAGATACATTAGTGCACCAATTGCACTAAGATATGGTACTTCATGACCAAGTAGTTCTTCATTCTCTTCTTGAGGTCGGAATGGATCCTTGTTCACATCAAGTCATCGATAACCATCGGAGTACTTAATGGATGTGCTCCATCCATGTAAAATTGTTTCAGTACCTTTTCTATGTAGGTAGATTGATGAACAAAAAATCTGTTTGCCAAATATTCAATTTGCAAACCAAGACATAATTTTGTCTTTTCGAGATCTTTCATCTCGAATTCCTTCTTTAAATAATCAATTGCCTTTTGGAGTTTTGTAGGAGTTCCATAAAGGTTTATGTCATCAACATATACGGCAATTACAACAAATTTCAATGTTGTTTTCTTTATAATAATACATGGGCAAATGACATCATTTATATAGCCTTCCTTTAATAAGTACTCACTAAGACGATTACCATATCTGTCCTGATTGCTTTAGACCGTACAAAGATCTTTGCAATTTGATTGAAAACATTTCCCGGGATTTTGAATTATTTTCATTAGGCATTTTGAATACCTCGGGAATTTTCATGTATATCTCATTATCAAGTGAGCCGTAAAGGTAGGCGGGAACCACATCCATTAAATGCATATCAAGTTTTTCATGGACAGCAAACTAATGAGATAATGGAACGTTATAGAATCCATAACGGGTGAATATGTCTGTTTATCAAGTGAGTCATAAAGGTAGGCGGGAACCACATCCATTAAGTGCATATCAAGTTTTTCATGGACAGCAAAACTAATAAGATAATGGAATGTTATAGAATCCATAACGGGTGAACATGTCTGTTTATAATCGACACCAGGCCTTTGTGAAAATCCTTGTGCAACAACGCGTGCCTTATATCTTTGTACCTCATTTTTCTCATTTCTCTTCCGTACAAAGACCCATTTATAGCCAACATGCTTAACACCATTAGATGTTTGGACTACAGGCCCAAAAACTTCACGTTTTGCAAGTGAATTCAACTCTGATTGGATTGCTTCTTGCCATTTTGGCCAATCAAGTCTTTGTCAACATTCCTCAACAGATTGAGGTTCAAGATCCTCACTTTCTTGCATAATGTTGTATGCAACATTATATGCAAAGACATAATCCACCACTATATCCACTCGATTCAAATTTATCTCAATATTGATTGGATTCCTCATGAATCTCAGTATTTATTAAATCGTGGATTTTTTCATGAGATTCTTTTGTTGTGTCATTTCGATAATTTATTTTTATTTTTCTAGGATTTTGATCTTTGGAACCTAATGGTCTGCCACGTTTCAGGCGTGCTATTGACTCATTAGCTATGACATTAGAAGATTGTCCAATAGGGACATCAATACGGATTGGAACATTCTCCGCAGGGATATGTGATTTTGTTATCCTTTTCATATCCGTAAATGCATCTGGCATTTGATTTGCTATTCTCTGCAAATGAATAATCTTTTGCACCTCTTTTTTACAAATAGAGGTACGTGGATCAAGATGAGATAATGATGAATTTTTCCACAAAATTTCCCGTTTGGTTTCACTAACTTCTCCCCCTAATTTTGGGGAAAGTGTCTCATCTAATTGACAATCTACAAATCGTGAAGTAAATAAATTCCCCATCAATGGTTCGAGGTAGAGAATAATGGAGGGCGATTAAAACCCAACATATATTCCTAACCTTCTTTGCGCACCCATTTTGGTGCGATATGGCGGTGCTACAGGCACATATACTGTGCATCCAAAAATTCTTAAATGGGATATATTAGGTTCATAACCCAAAACTAATTGCAACGCAGAATATTTATGATAATTTGTCGGTTTGAGACGAACTAGCATAGCTGCATGCAAAATGGCGTGACCCCAAACAGAAGTGGGCAGCCTCATTTTCATGAGTAACGGTCTTGCTATCAATTGCAGACGTTTCATTAAAGACTCTGCAAGACCATTTTGAGTGTGAAAATGAGCTACAAGATATTCCACTTTTATTTAAATTGATAAGCAATAATCATCAAATGCTTGGGATGAAAACTCAGCAGCATTATCAAGTCTAATAGACTAATTGGATTATCAGGAAATTGTGCCCGTAATTGAATTATTTGTGCCATTAATTTTGCAAATGCGAGGTTGCGAAATGACAATAGGCACACATGGGACCATCTAGAAGATGCGTCTATTAAGACCAAAAAATATCTAAATGACCCACTAGGTGGGTGAATAGGTCCACAAATATCCCTTGTATATGTTCCAAAAAAGTAGGGGATTCAATTCCAACCTTTGTTGGAGATGGTCTTATAATTAACTTGCCTTGATAACAAGAAGTGCAAGAAAATTCATCATTTAAAAGAATCTTTAAATTCTTTAATGGTTGCCCATTTGAGTTTTCTATAATTCGTCTCATCATAATTGATCTGTCACGATCCAAACCCCGGTCGTGATGGTGCCCAACACATTGCTAGGCAAGCCCGACCATATTATCCATTTTACCAGCCAATTATTAATTAATACCAATTAATTAACATTAATAGCCTGTTTTCATATCAAAACATTAGGTGCGGAAATAGAAACAAACAGAATACAGCCCCCAACCAATCGTGGTATCACAAGTCTGAGCCTCTATAGATGAGAAATCCTACACAATCAAGTCTAGGCAAAATGAAAACAACAAAAGATAAAGAGGAAGAGATCAGGTCCTGTGGACGTCGGCAGCTACCTCCAAGTCTCCTCGAAATAGTAATAATGAAGCAGCTGCGATAGCTCAACTGCCCTCCTGAACCTGTAGATCTGCACAAAAAGTGCAGAGGAGTGGGGTGAGTATATTTCAACTCAGTGAGTAATAATAATAAATAACAACTAAAAATAAGAACACTTGCACTATCACTAAACAGTTCTAAGGGTAACCTCACAGGTAAGTCATCTCTACAATGAATAATCCCATTTCCGGTCCACATCTGTCTCACAACGGTCCCACACTGACCTAGTCCTCACTCATACTGCAACATGTAGCTGATCTAATATATATGTAGATATATATCTATACTCATACTGCCGCAGCGTGCAGCCCGATCCAATATATATATATAGTTCTGCGACATGCAACCTCCTCCAATATATATAACGCTGCGGCGTGCAGCCCGCTCCAATATATATAACGCCGCGGTGTGCAGCCCGCTCCAATATATATAACGCTGCGGCGTGCAGCCCGCTCAAATATATATAACGCTGCGGCGTGCAGCCCGCTCCAATATATATAACGCTGCGGCGTGCAGACCGCTCCAATATATATAACGTTGCGGCGTGTAGCCCGCTCCAATATATATAACGTTGCGGTGTGCAGCCCGCTCCATTTAACGTCGATGGAGCTCACTGGGGGTGTATACAGACTTCGGAGGGGCTCCTTCAGCCCAAGCGCTATGATACTGCGACACACACACACACACACACATATATATATATATATATATATATATATATATATATATATATATATATATATATATATATATATATATATATATATATATATATATATATATATATATATATGTACATAAACATTCGTGCAGCCAGATCCAATATATATAGCACTGCGACGTGCAGCCCGATCCAATATATATAGTGTTGCGGCGTGTAACCCGATCCAATATATATAGTGTTGCATCGTGTAGCCCGATCCAACATATATAGTGTTACGGCATGCAACCCAATCCAATATATATATATATATATATATATATATATATATATATATATATATATATATATATATATATATATATATATATATATACTATGGGAGTACAACCCGATCCAATATATAGGTATATCAATACCACATAGCGGGTCCTCAACCCCATCTTAGTCAATATAGACTTGGCCTCTCAGGCCCACTCAGCTAGAATAGGGATTCCCACCCTAGGTAGTCTCTCTCAAAGTACACATCTAGTACTGGCTCATGATATGCTATACAGCTATAAGTACGGTTCAATATATGTATCCCGCATAATATAAGGGTCACCTAGCTCTACAGGCTTCCCTAATACTCTACAGATCGGCACAAGGCCCCAAACATGGCTACTAGCCTAATTACACAGTTATAAGCTCAATTTCAGTCATGATAAACAATATACAATAAATTTGGGGGGGACCAAATCAAAATTCCCAGTCACAATACCACCACGCTCATCAGACGACGCGTGTTTCATCTCAGCATAGCATTGTATAGTGCAAGTACGGGGTTTCAAACCCTCAGTACATCATTTACTACCACCACTCACCTCGAACCGGTAGAAGTCCTTGCTCGCTTTGCGCTTGCCTCGCAAATCAATCTCCTCGGATGCCAAATCTGCTCAAAATCAATAAGAATACATCAATATAGGCTAATTAGACATAACCCAATCGAAATAACTCGATTTACACCAAAATCCTCGAAGTTGTCAAAATTCGACTTTCGGTACGCTTCTCGAAAAATTACAAAAGTTACATTTTCGGAATCCTTATCTCAACACGAGTCCATACATATAAAGTTTATCAAAATCGGACTCAGTTTGCCCATTCAAATCGATGTTTTACCATAACCCAGGCTTAGGGCAAAAATCCCCCATTAATCCTCCCATTTACAGTGAAATAATTGAAGATTCTAAGATAAAATCGCGTATTTAGACCATAGAACTTACCTCCAATGGTTTCCCGATGAAATCCCCATCGAATCCTATCAATTTGCTCTCAATGTGGTGCAAAAACGGAGGAAACAATGAAACCCTCGCGACTGATATGGGTTATATCTGATTCACCCCGACAATTAAATTGCCCTACGCGATCGCGACCTCTAGCACATGATTGCGATGCACAACTTACAGGCCTCACGCGATCGCGACTTCCATCACTCGATCACGTATCACAAAATCTCAGGCCATATTTTTCCTTCTACTCGAACGCGTTCAGTACCCTGCGAACGCGTGCCTCTAACCCTTTCCTCTACGCGATCGCATCAGCCTCTTCGCGATCGCGTAGGCTAAACTTTCCAGGTCCAGTTTTTCTTCTACGCGATCGCATTCACCACCTACGCGATCGCGATGGGTTAATTTTCTGCAATTTTATAGCAGCAACTCAGTTGTACTATTTAGCACAAAATGGTCTGTTTGGTCCCCCGGATTCATCCTGAGGCCCCCGGGACCCCAACGAAAACCACCAACCTACTCCAAAACATGATAAGAACTTGTTCCAATCATAACAACACGCCCTTAAACACGGAAATCATCAAATTAAAGCGAATTCAAGCCTAAGTTCCAACTAGAACTTCCAAAACCAACATCCAATCAAAAACCCGACCAAACAATGTCCGAATGACCTGAAAATTTGCAGGCATATCCAAAAATCACGTAACGGAGCTACTGCAACTATCGGAATTCCATTCCAATTCCCGGATCAAAATCTCACCTACCGTTCGGATTTCGCCAAAATTCAACCTTAGCCAAATCAAGCCTAAAACTACACCGGACCTCCGAATTCAATTCTGATCGCTCTCCTAAGCCCCAAATGACCTCCCGGAGCTGACCGAATCATCAAAACTCTCTAACTCACAAGTTAACATTCGGTTGACTTTTCCCAACTATTCCTTCTTTTAAGAGACTATTTGTCTCATTTCCAACCAAACCCAATCCAAATTGACTCAAACTCACCGAACATACATATTGAAACATGAACAAACATATTATGGGGAAAACGGCGTGATAACTCACATGATGACGGGCCGGGTCATCACATTCTCCCCAACTTAAGAAAATGCTTGTCCTCGAGCGGAACAAGAGGTTTACCAGAAGTAATCCAATAGCTGAATGACCTTACCAAGCATATATTCGGGGTGATCCCACGTCACCCTATCTCACATAAGTCCGATACACACTATAGCTAGAATTTCACAACCCATCCGAACCATAGACCACATTGCACTTTCAGAAATCATATCCAAATCCTAATTCCATGCCTATGCTCCGGATACACCCGAACCAACTGTAATAACCTATACTCGTCACTCTCGGTAAGACCGTATGATATGTTACACCACCCAAACCCTCGAGGTGATGGCATCTACCCATAGCAATTGCCCGTAATAACCAAATACCAACAGAAGAACCTTTTTCATTAGCTAAAGTCTTATTCCAACACATTAATATATTGCCCACGGCAACCGAAACACGCGATATATCGAATCCATCTCTCAAGTCAAACATTCATGAATCCATTTCCCTTGGACTGATACCACAATAGTTTTCAGAGCAAAATCTCGATATTACCTTCCTAACCAGCTGAAATCACATATGCTTGCACTCATTAATGACTCAAACGATCATTTCGATTATAACACACCGCACTGGTGATATGACACCTCAACACCGACCTAAGCTGTGACGAGCACAACACAGGCTCCAATAAGAGACGTCTGATCATACTCAAATCATAACAATTGACTCCAACAAAAGAGCCGTAGTTCAATTCCTCCAAATCATCATAATATAGAACTGAGATCTCATCTCACATCATAGAATTAGAGTACCTGAATCCTCTTCGAAAGGTCATAACATCACGTGGCCTTTCCACGACTTAAGATTCTATCCAAACACTATTACTCATGAAACGCCTCAAGTCACCATGCTCAAACGGTCAGCCACGCACATATTTAGGTCTGAACTCAAGTGATCAATCACAACCGCGGTGATACAATTAATATACGCTATCAAATCCTGAAAGGACATCCCCGATGTGATATTCCCCGAGCGGTACCCAATACGGACTTTTCCTCAGAAGCCAGGAAGTATTGTATACTAGGTAACATATAGGAAACTATTTTCCACATCACACTGTTGCGGTGTGCAACCCGTTCCAATAACATACCCGTGGCGGCGTACCACCCGATCCAGATGCCATACCTGTGGTGGAGTGCCACCCGATCCTAATACCATACATGTGGCGGCGTGCCACACGATCCAGATACTATACCTGTGGCGGCGTGCCACCCGATCCACGCATAAATCTAGCAAAAAGGAATGCACATCGAGTCAAGTTGCTCATTACAACAAACATATATATAGCCTCAAGCTTGGCCACATGAAATGCATCCGACAAAGTTCCTCAATACCGGAACTGAAGCAATGGTAGATACCTCTACACTGACATCCGCCACGGAGGCCAAACCGACAGAGCAATATCTACCAGCCGTCCGCTGGTCCTGGGGTACATCTACCCCGCTGGAACATAATCCGATGCACTCTACTGCGCAATTTGTGACATTTTCCGACATATTCCATATCACATTAGTCTAGTCAGTCTGACTTATGACAACCGGTCTGCAATCAAATATCCTAACCCAAATTCATCATATCAAGTAAAGAGAGTGAGAGCCACTAGGGCTTCCAATTTCAAAAAACAGCAAAACGGTGCCGATACATACGATATACCACCATTGTGTAGGCGGATTACGAGAACTTCTAGTCTCCAACACATATATAACACATGAATTACTATGCCTGATTCCACACTCCACCGTACGAATACATAACACACATCAAACGTCCATTCATACCACGAAAGTCATTCAGAAATTTCACTATGCCATCAACGACTCGATTATTACAGTCGATCCAACAAGAGAATACCGCAATACCACCGGATATTATCAGTTTACGTTACCTTGCCCTTTATGAACATATACCCCGTCAAATCACTAGAATAGTAGTACATTTTTTCCCTTAGTCACCAGAAAGATTGATTCTCAGATTCTCTGCAGCCGCCCGAGCTGCTTGCGGGTTTTAATGACTTCCCATCTAACTGATCTCAAAACCTTGAACATGCCACTATCAACTTCCATTACACATCGCATATACCATACTACACTAAGATACATGAAAATTTCTATCCCTCTCCAACGCCGCAAACATCGACGCACTCAACTAGTCAAGGACCTTCATGATCCCGTATAAAATTCATTACACATTCCATGCTTCGCATACCAACAAGAAATATACTCATTTTCAAACCACAGTAAAACACATTACGAATTCTTTCTCCCGATTCCATTGCACAAACAAAATTGCCAGGACTGAGTCCTTCTACCCACATCGAGCTACGCGATTGCCAACACTCAAGAGCTTTGCTGCACAATGCCTGCAAGACTCATTACTTCGAACATATACCAGGATTTAATTGCATCCTTATCATACCGTTTCGGTTTATTAACAAGTTGTACCATTTACCCAAATTTCATTTCTGATTCATCTTAATTTAATGTTAGTCTTTACTATAGCACCACAATACCTCAACTCATGTTACCCCACAAGACTCGTACATAAGACCACACTGTTTAAGACCCATAGGCCATTGAATACTCTCTCAATGTTTCCCAGAAGTACCACATTCTATAATACTTTATTTTGAAGAACTTCCTGTGATTTGAATTCGTTATCATTACCTTCTAATACGGATACATTGAGTCCCATCATTCACATAATATAATACAAATCTTGATCTCTTCTAACGAAACCATCGTCTCTAGCCACGTACACAATCTTAAGACACCTGACTATTACAAGCAAAATCTTGAACACCGCAGACCATTCTCGGGCGTCATGCACCCTTATTCCGCTGTAATTCAACTGTCTTATTGAATAGAACCACTCGTGCCTTGTTAGAACTCTGACATCGCAGAACATGATTACATACAGATTCAATTAGCTATCTTTATTTTCTATACACCGAACATTCTTTACCAACATCAGCTCCAAAACATCCTAATATTTCTTCACATCTACAACACACCATGTAACCTTTGCCAAAATTTCCAACGTACTTAGAGACATAATCAACATAGCACACAACCGTGCAATTAGCTAGTCAATAGCAACCTCCCCAACTTAGCTCGAAGCCATATATCAAGGCACTTTTAACCACTCGTACATTCTTATTCAAATGACGCCACAATGTTATAATGAGATTAAACTCAAGTCATTTACTAGCTTTGGCACAGACTCGAATCATCATAAATCTTAACACTTCTGCAGTTCTTGCATTTACACACACACAACAGTTAAGCCTACTCTTTAGGTAACAAAATCTTTTCTAAGTCCCAATTTTTCCAAAAATTTCGACAGAGTTCCCTTTGTAATTTGGCCTATCCCCCTGCCAGAGAATCACCAAAACCATCCTAGCAATACATCCACAACTCGACAAGACGTCACAATGCATCTCCACAACATAAATCTCATTACAACACAAATTATATTATCAAAATTAGTACATGAACGTGCGATGCACCTGCTCAAATCATAACATATGTCAAATACCTTTCACCACAATACTCACAGCACAACCAATTCAGTCTTCTTGAGTCTGAACTCATACTACCACATGTAATGCACTTTACCTTTCCACTATGAAACATGAACATATTCACCATGCCCATAGCTAGGGCTACATAACAGATCACACTAAGAATCGAATACCTTACAGCTCACCCATTATCGAACTACCATTTCCATAATTAGGGACAATACTGATCGTATAAACTTCATAATACCGGCTCGCGAAATTGGCATCGCGGTGCCCAAGACATAGACAAAGATCCGGCCTCAAGTCTTCCAGACTAGCCCAACATGAACTCCTAGAGGTTATATATCGCCACTCGATCGAGATATTATAAGCCATCAAGGCAAATTTATCACTAAACACTCGAGTGCGCACATTAATGTGCAGATGGAATTTCAAGAATCATACCTCAAGCTGAATCAAGTACGCACGATAAGAATTCTAAGAATGTGGAGTGTTTCCTAAAAGGTTTGCAGCCTCCTGAGGATAAGTACAGGCATCCCCGTACCGATCCACGAGACTCTACTAAACCGGCTCATGACTCGCGAGACTTGTTAACCTAGGCTCTTATACCAACTTCTCACGACCCAAACCCCGGTCGTGATGGCGCCCAACACATTGCTAGGCAATCCTGACCATATAATCCATTTTACCAGCCAATTATTAATTAATACCAATTAATTAACATTAATAGCCATTTTTCATATCAAAATAGTAGGTGCGGAAATAGAAACAAATAGAATACAGCCCCAACCAATCGTGGTGTCACAAGTCTGAGCCTCTAGAGATGAGAAATCCTACACAATCAAGTCTAGGCAGAATGAAAACAACAAAACGATAAAGAGGAAGAGATCAGGTCCTGTGGACGTCGGCAGCTACCTCGAAGTCTCCTCAAAATAGTAATAATGAAGTAGTTGTGATAGCTCAACTGCCCTCCTGAACCTGTGGATCTGCACAAAAAGTGCAGGGAAGTGGGGTGAGTATATTTCAACTCGGTGAGTAATAATAATAAATAACAACCGAAAATAAGAACACATGTACTATCACTAAACAGTACTAAGGGTAGCCTCATAGGTAAGTCATCTCTACAGTGAATAATCCAATTTCATGTCCACATCTGTCTCACAACGTCCCACACTGACCTAATCCTCACTCATACTGCTGCGGTGTGCAGCCCAATCCAATATATATATATATATATATATATATATATATATATATATATATATATATATATATATATATATATATATATATATATATATATATATATATATATGTAAAATACTGCGGCGTGCAGCCCGCTCCAATATATATAACGCTGCGGCGTACAGCCCGCTCCAATATATATAACGTTGCGGTGTGCAGCCCGCTCCAATATAAATAACGTTGCGACGTGCAGCCCGCTCCAATATATATATAACGCTGCGGCGTGCAGCCCGCTCCAATATATATAACGCTGCAGCGTGCAGCCCGCTCCAATATATATGACGCTGCGGCGTGCAGCCCGCTCCATTTAACGTCAACGGCGCTCATTGGGGTGTATACAGACTTCGGAGGGGCTCCTTCAGCCCAAGCGCTATGATACTGCGGCGTGCAGTCCGATCCACATGTATATTACTACGGCGTGCAGTCCGATCCGATATATATATATATACTGCTTAAGCGTGCAGCCCGATCCAACAATATATAACAGCGCTCACTTGGGGTGTGTGTAGACTCCGAAGGGGCTCTTACAGCCCAAGCGCAATAATACTACGGCGTGCAGTCCGGTCCATATATATATTACTGCGTCGTGCAGTCCGATCCAATATATATACTGCTGCGGCGTGCAGCCCGATCCAATATATATATATATATATATATATATATATATATATATATATATATATATATATATATATATATATATATATATATATATATATATATATGCGCGGCGTGCAGCCCGATCCAATATATAGGTATATCAATACCTCACAGCGGGTCCTCGACCCCATCTCAGTCAATATAGACTTGGCCTCTTAGGCCCACTCAGCTAGAACAGGGAATCCCACCCTAGGTAGTCTCTCTCGAAGTACACATCTAGTACTGGATCATGATATGCTATACATCTATAAGTACGGCTGAGTATATGTATCCCGCATGATATAAAGGTCACCTTGCTCTACATGCTTCCCTAATACTTTACAGATCGGCACAAGGCCCCAAACATGGCTACTAGCCCAATTACACAGTTATAAGCTCAATTTCAGTCATGACAAACAATATACAATCAATTCGGGAGGGACCAAGTCCAAATCCCCAGTCACAATACCACCACTCTCGTCACACGACGCGTATTTCATCTCAGCATAGCACTGTATAGTGCAAGTATGGGGTTTCAAACCCTCAGTACATCATTTACTACCACCACTCACCTCGAACCGGTAGAAGTCCTAGCTCGCATTGTGCTTGCCTCGCAAATCAATCTCCTCGGATGCCAAATATGCTCAAAATCAATAAGAATACATCAGTATAGACTAATTAGATATACCCAATCGAAATAACTCGATTTACACCAAAACCCACGAAGTTGTCAAAATCTGACTTTCGGTACGCTTCTCAAAAAATTACAAAATTTACATTTTTGGAATCCTTATCTCAACACGAGTCCATACATATAACGTTTATCAAAATCGGACTCCGTTTGCCCATTCAAATCGATGTTTTACCATAACCCAGGCTTAGGGAAAAAATTCCCCATTAATCCTCCCATTTACAGTGAAATAATTGAAGATTCTAAGATAAAATCACGTATTTAGACCATAGAACTTACCTCCAATGGTTTCGCGATGAAATCCCCTTCGAATCCTATCAATTGGCTCTCAATGTGGTGCAAAAACGGAGGAAACAATGAAACCCTCGCGACTGATATGGGTTATATCTTATTCTGCCCGACAATTAAATTGCCCTACGCGATCGCGACCTCTACCACGTGATCACGATGCAAAACTTACAGGCCTCATGCGATCGCGACTTCCATCACGCGATCGCGTATCACAAAATCTCAGGCCATATTTTTCCTTCTACGCGAACGCGTTCAGTACCCTGCGAACGCGTGCCTCTAACCCTTTCCTCTACGTGATCGCATCAGCCTCTTCGCGATCGCGTAGGCTAAACTTTCCAGGTCCAGTTTTTCTTCTATGCGATCGCGTTCACCACCTACGCGATCGCGATGGGTTAATTTTCTGCAATTTTATAGCAACAGCTCCGCTGTGCTATTTAGCACAAAATGGTCCGTTTGGACCCCAGATTCATCCCGAGGCCCCCGGGACCCCAACGAAAACCACCAACCTACTCCAAAACACGATACGAACTTGTTCCAATCATAAAAACACACCTTTAAACACGGAATTCATCGAACCAAAGCGAATTCAAGCCTAAGTTTAGATTAGAACTTTTGAAACCAACATCGAATCAAAAACCCGACCAAACGATGTCCGAATGACCTGAAAATTTGCAGGCATATCCAAAAATCACCTAACGGAGATACTGCAACTGTCTAAATTCCATTCCAATTCCTGGATCAAAATCTCACCTACCGTTCGGATTTCGCCAAAATTCAACCTTAGCCAATTCAAGCCTAAAACTACACCGGACCTTCGAATCCAATTCCGATCGCTCTCCTAAGCCCCAAATGACCTTCCGGAGCTGACCAAATTATCAAAATTTGATTCTGAGCTCTCTATCTTACAAGTCAACATCCGGTTGACTTTTCCCAACACTCAAACTCACCAAACATACATATTGAAACATGAACAAGCATATAACAGGGAAAACAAGGTGATAACTCACATGATGACGGGCCGGGTCATCACATGATCCAGGATGTCCTAATCGATCATGCTAAAGTATAAAAGTATTGGAATTTGTAACCTTTTGGTTTACAATAGAATGTGCCTCAATTGCACGAATTCTTGTCCAATACAGGCCACAAGATAAAGATGGGAACTTCTCAATAGCCTTTTTCTGGCCAGAGACATTTTTGGTAATGATGAGATATTCAAGATTATTCTCATCTATTGTCTCAATATGATATCCATTTCTGCGGATATCTTTAAAACTCAACAAGTTCTTCTTGGACTTGGAGGAGAACATAGCATTCTCTATGATAAGTATTGTTCCCTTAGACATAGTTATAGTAGCTCTTCCAGAGCCTTCAATTAATTTACACTACCAGAAATTATAGTAACATCTGCCTTACACATACTTAAATGAGAGAAATATTTCTTCTCTTTGAATATTATATGTGATGTACATGAATCAACTAAACAAATATTTTTACAATTGAATCTAAGTTTGGTTTGTGAAATATCCATATTTGCTTAATCTTCTCCTGAGAATTTATGAAGTGTTATGTCATGTGATCTTCTAGATCACTTGCCTCTTTTATTATGATCAATTTGATCATTTGCTCATCTTCTTTATCAAGAAGTTTATTTGAAACCGATTGTCTATACGCTTTAAGCTTACTGTATACTTTGTCCTTCTAGGACTTATAATATGAGCATTTGCAGTGAGAATATGGTTACTTTCTTTGGGTCAGCAAATGCGTCTGTCATGCTCTGCAATATATTGCAAATGAATTATCCTTTTATGAACTTCATGTTCATATTATCTTATTGAGGATCTAAATGTAGAAACAATAATTCATTCCTCGTAACTTTTTCTCAACTGTTTATCATATCTCCCCCTCATATTAGAAAAACTAACTTGTTTCCTCAACTTTGAGAACCTATCTTTGTGCGTTATGATGTATACATCAATAATAATAATAATATGGAATTATTTGGTTCCTTACCTGAACCACTTGTGAGGGGAGAAAATAATATATTTTCGTATGTAACGTATATCAAACTGATATATAAAACTTTGTTCTCATAAGCAATTATTTAGCTATTAAGTGGAGGCACTCAATAAATCATTTTGTTGAACCGGTTGTGATGTAGACCAACTTATCAAGATGAACTTCTTGAATAGAAAATCTGGAATGTGCTTTAAATTAAATTATTGATCAAGTACCTTGCAAACACCATATTGTATGTTAATAATAATTGCACATGTAACCATTTCATAGATGCATCTTATGTGGTATACATGGCAAGTGAATGGGCCCGCATTCACCTTTAAAATTTCCAGCATTCACGGGATTCAATCATAATTTTAGTTGATCTATTAATCGAGCAATATAAGAGAATTCGTAAAGGACTTTCTAGTTCTTTAATATTTACCCATGTGAATTGTCTCTTATTTTTGCACATCATACATGAATTAACATGGCTAAACCGATTATGCCAACTGGATAAATTATCAATATCGATAAACTTCAGGTTTACACCATGATATGTGTAATTATGAATAAACTCCAAGTTTATTATGATATGGGGTTTTATATCAATAAATATCCACTTCATTGTGGTATTCTTTTATTTATGTAGTATAAATTGGAGAATAAAGCGGGTATCTTTTCACATACATATTACCTCGCTACAAGTTGTAGTAATAGAAGTTATTAAATATTTTCTTTATTTATAGTGTCAATATAATCAACCGCTTTCGCGTATACTTTGAAAACTGAATAAGTTTCTTTGAGACTTACTAGAGCACAATACATTATTGGTAATCAACTGTGTTTCTCCAAAATAGTAATAATTGGCTCTTCTAGAGCTATCAATTAATTTTGTAGTAACACATACTCATCAACACTCATATGGTGAATATCTTTTAAATAGAAAGTTATACCATTATGGTTATGGTCAAAATTTTATGTAAAATCTGTTTCTTGTTGACTTTTAATCACAATGCCAAAATATTTTAGCGTACAATAGGTACGTGAGCAATGACCATTCATGCTATAATAATGATATTATTTTTTTATATCATCTCAAACCTCCTTTTAGAGGTGAGTGCAGTATATTCACTACCACTAGCACGTTAATATTCTTTGAAGAATGAATATGTATTCATAAATCAGATGTTGTCACATTCACATCATGAATGGACCATAATCATCTATATGTGCTTTGCAAAATCTAATGTCAAATCAATGACAAACAGAGTGAAAGATTATTTTGAGATTTGAGAATCCTTATTTTTCTCATTACCACATGATGACGATTATAATTTCGTCTATTGCCACGTTCACATTCATTGATACCTTCACGGTAATAATTTTTGTCCTATTTCAGACTTATCACATATTGCTATCACATTCTCTTGAAGGAATGAGAATGGAGCAAATTCAATGGGACGGATTTTCAATAGTTTGCCCACAATCATACGTGAATTTGTTCATGGCAAGGCATATAAATTTTATCACTTTAGGTGGTTGTAATTTCTTAAACTCCATTAGAGTTATAATCAAACTTTATTGTCTTTTCTTGTATATAAAATTAAGGTATAGAATAAAAGAGAAAATGGTAAAGTACTTACCTTAAATCCAAAATTTAATCATGAAGAAAGTTCATGGAACAATTGACAATCATTGTGCTCAATCCCAAAGCTTCTACTCAATTGATTAGAGTCTCGTACTGATAACGTGTTATAAAATAATAAAAGAACAATAACAATATTGTAGAGAAAGAGAGAGAGAGAGGGAATTCTTATTGATTTTGGGATGATTTACAATGGGGTAAGACCCCTCTATTTATAGGAGAAAAATGACTTAGTCACAAAGTAAAATTCTCTACAAGATAGACATTCACTCCAAATAAAATTCTATTCTTAACACCAATAAACTTCTTTTGTCTATTCGTTGGTTTGACTTTTATTTAAATATAATTTTATTGTATCTTATTAATTTACCAAAATAGTATTAATATATTATTGTTGCTCCAAAATCAGGATATGCCGGATATATTATCTAATTTGGGTTATTAGTTTATAAAGAATTTAGTGTAAGTAAAAAATGTCAATTGAGATTCTCCATCGTAGTAGAGATTCAAGCTCAAGGTTCATCCATTGATAGTAGTGAATATGGTAATTTGATACCAGCAAGAGGTGAGAGATCTCGGATTCGAACTATAAGAGTAAGTTTTTTCAGTAAGAACCGTTTAATTATTCTTACGTGTCGGGCGGATTTACGAGGTGGCAAGCGGTATCACGGGACACCGTTTCATCGAAATTTTTTACTATTTATATATATAAAAATAATAAGTAAAACAGAAATACAAGATAAAACCATTAAAAGTGATACCACTTGTAACAAAACATCTTAGTAGTTTAGTGGTTGTTAACTTCAAGTATTATGTGAGAAGTCTTGGGTTCAAATTCTCTTGGCTCCATAAAACATTTTTTGACTGTTACAGCTCTTTTACTAAAAATAGTAACATCACTTATGAAAATTTCTGCTTATGTGAATTCGAATTAATTATGTTCTAATGCAAATATTGGACGTCGGGTAAAATATCTGTAGAGAAAATGGTGGAAAGATGGAGCTAACAGAACACTACCGACACTGCAACAAAATTGGTATCTGCCACTTGACTGTTACAATCCTTTTACTAGAAATAGTGACATTACTTATGAAAAATCTTGTATATGCAACTGCTTACGTAAATTCGAATTAATTATGTTTTAATGCAAATATTGAACGTTAGGTGAAATACTTTTAGAGTAAATGATGGATCGATGGAGCTAACATAACACTACCGACACCCCAGCAAAATTGGTATCTGCCACTATCAGAAGGCCTTAAAAAAGGACTCACAATATCCCTTTGGACATGAACTCGCATGTAACACTCATTATGATTAATGAAAATGAAAAATGCATTACACTCATTGAAAAAATTGAGTGATCCCCCAGATTAAATATATGACAGGGGTACCCGCTATTGAAATTATAGTTGATCAGCATGAAGCATATACCCCCACGAGACCCTGTGCAACATGCAGTCTAAGAGGGGTAGATGCAAAGCTGGGCTAATGGGTTAGGTCGAACCTATTAGCTTTTACTCAAATAATATATAAATATTAATTTAGGACTCAGTCATTAATACTTGAAGTCGTCGTTCAACAATCCTGAACCTATAAGGTTAAGCTCCCGGTTCTGTCTATGTTTAAGAGGATAACAAGGTGGCAAATTAGAACTGAACTTTATGCTTCAAGATTCAGCTGTCTGTGATTTTTTTACTCTATGAGTGTTCGGTATAACGGAAATTTTTTTCTGTGGAAAATGTTTTTCAAAAAAAAAAAATTTTTTGAAAACAAGTAGTTGTGAGCACGTGATTTTTATCCCAAGCAAATAGTCCAAAAATAAACATATAAAAATAATTTTTGTTTGAAATTTGTTGATTATTGTGTAGAAGTATCGGTGTTTATTTTTATTTGTTGAAAATAAAGTAAAAAAAAATTAAAATAAAAATACAAATTTGAATTAATTAGAAAATACCAAAAATGTAAGATAATTACTAAGAAAATTAGAAAATCAAAAGAAAATACAAAATACAAGGGATAAATACATTGGGAATAAATACGGAAGAAAACAAATATAAAATACAAGAAAAATAATAAATAAATACAATTTGGAAATATAAAATAAGGAATAATACAATATAATATAAAATACCAAGGTATTTGGGCCAAAATCACAAATTTATTAGCCCAATTAACACCCAAACACACCTGGCCCAAACAAATTTAACCGGTTGTCTATATACAAGACCAAACGACAACGTTCAATGAAGAAGATCTGGACCGTTGATAATTTGAATCAAACTGACTAAAATAAGCGGTTGTCTAGAAAATAAAATGACATCATTAATTGAAATAATCACAACCATCCAATTAACTCAACCAACAGACAAAAGGAAAGCCACATTTAAAACATACGACGTCGTTAATACAAAATAATCACAGCCGTCCAATTAAGCAATCTAACAGACGAGAGGAAGGTCTCCTTTAAATTGAACGACACCGTTTAGTGGCCAAGTAAATCCTGGCCACTCATTCAATATAATCCAACGGCTGGGAATTAATATTACACATTCAATATATATCTATACCCCTCCGTTTAGTCTATATTATACACTTTACATTTCAGAGACCAAACAGGCCATCAGAACCTTACCTGTGGTCTACTTCTGGCCATCTTATCCGGCCAAGTTTCACATCCCTGAACCCTCCCCTTCTCCTCTACCACCCCATCTACTAGCCTCATCCAAATACCTTTCTTTCTCCCTAAATCTTGAAACACAAGTCGCCGGAACCCTAGGCGGCGACCACCAATCTAAGAACTAGCCTCCACCCTTAACACCCTAAGACCATCCTGAACTCCTCTTTTATCCTATCTATATCCCTTCCCTCGAATCTTAGCCCATCGTGTCAAATATCAAAAAACATTTCGCCGAAACCCTACTCCAGCGGATACCCCCAAACCAAAATCACCCCAGATCTAACCCTAGGCTTTAAAATACCACTATTTAACACCAAACAAGACTCCAAGATTCTGCCTAGAAGATCAACGGTCAAAAGAGACTCAAGGTCTCTGAACAATCGAAAAATCAAGAATCAAGAAGAAAAATGAAGAAAGATGAAAGAAAAGAAGAAAAAGGGAAGAAAGAAAGAAAAAGAAAAACATCGGAAAGCTAAGTAACCCTGTCCATTTTTTCTCTCTACTGTGCTTCATGATATTCTTCTGTCTTCGATTATATGTTAGACTGAACCTATTGCATGTTAGAAAATCTTTTTGTGTATACTTGAAATCTACTGAGTACTCTTTTGTTCTGATGGAAGGCACCTATTAAATCATATGTTGTGTAGTTATTTAATGTTCTTGTTTGATAGATCCTTTTTCGATTAAATGTTTTGATTAATTGGATTCAACCATTATCAAATTGTTTCTCTAGGTCCTCATTAATTATGGGTTTAATTGTAATTAGGGTATATTTGCAAGATTATTTGAAACTGGATAATATTGCAATACGGTTTAAATGCTTGACTCTTCTGAATTTATGAGTACTTAGTCGTATTAGGTCTATGTGTGTAAATGCTTAATATGGCTATCATTGCAAAACAGTGTGACTTTTGACTTGCTATTTGTGGCTATTTTTTGTAAAGTGGTTAGTTCTGAAAGGGTTTACTTAGTCTGAACTGGTTATAATATAAAGTTCAAGTCTCAATAGTTATTTGTTAAATACTATTTCAAGTCTCGACTACTCAAGGTCTTAGTTAAACCTAAGGGTGGTCTGGTAAATACACATAAGACATAAGGGTAAAAGGGAAATGGAAAATAGTATTCTGGAAATAATTTAGAAAGAGTAGGGGTACAAAAGATAAATTGGCAAAGTTTTAGTGTAATTAGCTGAACAATAAAGGGCAATTCAGATATAGTTAGATGGTAAATAGGAAATAAACCTTAGCAAGTGAGGGTAACAAAGGCATTAACGCCTAAAAGAATGATAGAGAATACCCTAGAACCTTCTAGCAGAGGTTCAAGTGTATTCCTGTCAAATTAACTTAGACTAAACAGAAATAATTCAAAAAGAGTAGGGGTGAGAAATTTAAATATTTAATTCAAATTTTCCTCCCATTCTACTCTATAAATAGGCCCCTTTAGGCCTTATTTCAAAGGTTCAAAAGATTTAATACACTAATTACACACTGAAATGCTACTACTGTTTCATTGCTGTTAGTTCAAGTGGTATTTTAGACTTCTGTTCGTTGCTCTTCATCTGTTTGATTGAGTTCGCTGGGTTTCTACTTGCTTGGTTGAATTCGCTGCGTTTTTCTAGTTGCTTGGTTGAATTCGCTGGTTTTCTATTCTGAAGTTGTACCTGTTGTTGTGTTAATCTGCCTCTATTGATGTTGATATTTAGTTGCTGCTTATCGCTGATTTCTCTTCTCCTTCATCCCTTAGAACTCATTGTTACTTCTCATTTGATCAGGTACACTACTACCTCTTGCAGATGTAATTGAAATGCTTTGAAGGAATGAAAATTGATGATTAGTTCTATTTGTAATTGTATTTTTGTTTTCTTATATTATAGCTATAGATACTTAGATTTCATGTAATTCATTAGGATTTGGGTTGTAATAAGGACTGGACTTGTCACGACCCCAAATCCGGTCGTGATGGCGCCCGGCACACTACTAGGCCAGCCTGACCAATCAACAACAATCACGGAGCTAAGAGCTCGCCTTATCCCATTTAAGCATAATAATTTATAAAACAACAGAGATAGAAATGTCAAAACAAGGAACCAAGTCCCAACACAGTACAACTCCCCAAAGACCGAGGGGTCAAGAGTCAAGAGCCTATAAAGAACATAAGTGTAATAAGGTTTACAAAAAACTCAGTGCGAAAAGAAAATAAAACATGAAAAGAAATGACAGCTAGAAGGGGAGTCAGGTCCTACGGACGCTGCAGCTACCTCGACTATCCCGCACAATGCCTCTGAGCGGCTACCGGATCAGGTCTGCTGAGAGGTACCCGGATCTGTACACAAGGTGCAGGGAGTAAAATGAGTACTGCTGCCAGACTCAGTGGTAATAAACAGGGGTAAGACAGCGTAGACAAGGAATCCACAATAAAATACTATGTAAAGTTGTAACCACTACCCTGTAACAGTTCAATATCAATAGTAGAGAACCAACAAAAGATCAACAACATAGTATAACAGCTAGCAGATGTAGCTAAATGCAATGCAATGCATGAAATGACCGCTACGGCACATAGCCTGATCCAATTTGGGTACCCGTGCTCACTATGGGGGTTCACACTCCGGAGGGGCTCCTACAGCCCAAGCACAATATCATGAATATACGCTGCGGCGTGCAGCCCGATCCACTACCAGTCAGCTAATATGCAAATGCAGCCTCGCAGGCTTAAAAGTAGTTTTGAAAATTCTTTTATCGTTCTTCAGTTGAAAACAGTAAATTGTCAAGTTCCAGAGATTGGAAATATCATGATAACAGTAATAGTTACGGACTGGTAGTAACACTAGCATGTCAATGTCACAAGACAATGATAACGATCCTCACATGATCCAATAACTGGCTCACAGCCCATAAGTATACTCAACCATCCGAGAAGGAGGTTCAACGGCTCAAGAGTAGCCAATATCACAATATAATATGCAACCATCCGAGAAGGAGGTTCGATGGCTCAAGAATAGCCAATATCGTAACACAGTAACAACAGGCCGGACTAAGCCGTAGTCCCCAATCACAATCGACCCCGCACTCTCAAGAGAGTACGTGTCTCGCCGCTATACAGCATTACAAAGTGGTATACCAGGGTTTCAAACCCGCTGGTCATTACCCACATCTATTACTCACCTCAATACGGCTCGACGACTACTCCACGATGTCCTTTCCACGGGAATCATGCTCCGCACATGTAGAATTTGATCAAATATAGTAGAAACATAACAAATTAGGCCAATGGGACGATACCCAGTCAAAACAACTCAATTTACATCAAAATTTCCAAAGTTGCCAAAACCCGACTTTCGGTATGCTTCTCGAAAAATTACGAAAGTCACATATTCGGAACCCACGTCTCAATACGAGTCTACGCATATAAAATTTACCAAAATCGGACTCCATTTGCCCACTCAAATTAGTGTTTTTCTTCAATTTTAGGCCTAGGGCTAAAACTCACCTTAAATCTTCCATTTACAGAGAATTAACTAAGGATTTCATGATAAAATGATGTAATTAAGCCACAAAACTTACCTCCGATGAACACCCAATGATTTCCCAGCAATCTCCCGTAAGTTTCTCTCTCTAGAATTCAACATTTGTGTTTATGGAGTGCAAACCCGCGACTGGTCAGTTCTGGTTTTTAATTTCACTGCCAGGTAATTTAACTCTACGCGTTCGCGATGCCCCTCACGCGAACGCGATGCCTTGATCCGTTCCTTTATCGCGAACGCGACGTATAGTCACGCATCCACGAAGGTCATTCTCCCCAGCCGCCAGGTTTTCCTCTACGCAAAAGTATAGGCTCTCACGCGAACGCGTGGCTTCGCCTAATCCACCTTCGCGAACGCGGCCTTCTCCCACGCGAACGCGATGCATTCCAACTTCCTCTTACACGAACGCGGTACCATCCCTCGCGAATGCGATGACCAAAATGCCCCAGCCTACGCGAACGCGGCCTCGCGAACGCGATGGCTTAATTTTCTTCACAATTTCTGCAACTTTTCAGCAGTTTTTCCATGTCAAAAATATCGGATGATGGTCTGGATTCACCCCGAGGCCCCCGGGACCCCAACAAAAATTACCAACATACTCCAAAACACGATACGAACTTGTTCCAATCAAAAAAACACCATCCTAAACATCAAAATCACCAATTACACACGGATTCAAGCCTAAGTTTCTTCAAAACTTCCGAAACTAACATTCGATCAAAACCCGACCAAATGACGTCCGAATGACCAAATGAACGCTGGATAAGCTGGGTGGCAAGGCCAACTCATATGCCACCTCTCCAACCCTCCTGAGTATCTCAAAAGGACCAATGTACCTGGGACTCAGCTTCTCTTTCTTCCCAAACCTCATGACACCCTACATGGGTGAAACCTTCAACAATACTATGTCGCCAACCATGAAAGACATCTCTCGAACCCTACGGTCTGCATAACTCTTCTGGCGAGACTGTGCTGTGCGAAGCCTCTCCTGGATCAACTTTGCTCTATCCAGAGCATCCTGAACTAACTCGGTCCCTATCAATCTATCCTCACCAGGCTCAAACCATCCTACGGAGAAATCTACACCGTCTGCCATACAATGCCTCGTACGGGGCCATCTGAATACTCGACCGATAACTGTTGTTGTAGGCAAACTCAGCAAGTGGCAAGAACTCATCCCACGAACCACCAAAGTCAATCACACATGCTCGCAACATATCCTCCAGGATAGTGCGCTCAGACTGCCCGTCTGTTTGGGGGTGAAATGCGGTGCTCAACTCAACCCGGGTACCCATCTCCCACTGAAATGCTCTCCATAACTAAGAAGTGAACTGAGTGCCCCTGTCGGATATGATAGACACTGGGACCTCATGCAACCGGACAATCTCCCGAATAGAAATCGCTGCTAGCCGCTCCGATGTGTAAGTAGTACTAACTGGGATGAAATGTGCGGACTTAGTCAGCCGATCAATAATCACCCACACAGAATCAAACTTCCTCGTTGTCCGAGGGAGTCCAGTAACAAAGTCCATAGTGATCCTCTCCCATTTCCACTCAGGAATATCAATGCGCTAAAATACACCACCGGGCCTCTGATGCTCGTACTTAACCTGCTGACAGTTGAGGCACCGTGCTACATGTCTGACAATGTCCATCTTCATCTTTCTCCACCAATAGTGTTGTTTCAAGTGTTGGTACATCTTCGCGGCTCCTGGATGGATAGAATACCACGAGCTATGGGCCTCCTCCAGAATCAACTCATGAAGGCCATCAACATTGGGCACACATATCCGGCCTTGCATCCTCAATACGCCGTCACTATAAATGGTGACATCTCTAGCATCATCATGCTGAACTCTGTCCCTAAGGACAGCCAAGTGTGGATCATCATACTGGCATTCACGAATACGGTCATATAGAGAAGACCGAAATACAACACAAGCCAACACCCTGCTGGGCTCTGAAATGTCTAACCTCACTAGCCAGTTGGCTAGCACCTGAACATCATAAGCAAATACTCTCTCCTGAGCTGGAATATATGCCAAGCTCCCCATACTGATCACCTTCCGACTCAAAGCATCGGCCACCATATTGGCCGTCCCCGGATGATATAATATAGTGATGTCATAATCCTTAAGCAACTCAAGCCATCTCCGCCGTCTCAAATTAAGATCTTTCTGTTTGAACAAGTGCTGGAGACTACGATGGTCGGTATACACCTCACAAGACACGTCGTACAAATAGTGCCTCCAAATTTTTAAGGCATGAACAATGGCGGCTAGCTCCAAATCATGAACAGGATAGTTCTTCTCATGTGGCTTCAACTGCCGAGAAGCATAAGCAATTACCTTACTTTCTTGCATCAACACACAACCTATCCCCACTCTCGAGGCATCACAGTAAACAGTATATGAACCTGAAGCTGATGGCAATACTAATACTGGAGCTGTGGTCAAAGCTATCTTGAGCTTCTGAAAGCTCTCCTCGCACTCATCCGACCACACGAATGGTGCACCCTTCTGAGTCAATTTAGTCAAAGAAGAAGCAATGGATGAAAATTCCTGAACAAACCGGCAATAATATCCCGCCAAACCAAGAAAGCTCCTGATCTCTGTAGCTGAAGACGGTCTAGGCCAACTCGCACCGCCTCTATCTTCTTCGGATCAACTTGAATAACATTACGAGACAACATATGTCCCAAAAATGCTACAGATTCGAGCCAAAACTCGCACTTGGAGAATTTAGCATATAGCTTCTCCTCCCTCAATCTCTGCAACGCAATACTCAAATGCTGAGCATGCTCCTCCTGACTACGGGAGTAGACTAGAATGTCATCAATGAACACAATCACAAATGAATCCAAATAGGGCCTGAACACATTGTTCATCAGATGCATGAATGTTGCTAGGGCGATGGTCAGCCCAAAAGACATCACAAGGAACTCATAGTGGTCATATTTGGTCCTGTATGCAGTCTTCGTAGTATCGGAGTCCCTGATCTTCAGCTGATGATAGCCCGAACGAAGATCAATCTTAGAAAACACTCTCGCACCCTGTAACTGATCAAACAAATCATCAATGCGGGATAGAGGGTACTTGTTCTTCACTGTTACTTTGTTCAATTGCCTATAATCAATACACATTCGCATGAAGCCATCTTTCTTTTTAACAAATAACACCGGCGTACCCCACGGGGACACACTAAGGCAGATGAAACCCTTATCTAGAAGCTTCTGAAGCTGCTCTTTAAATTCCTTCAACTCATTTGGTGACATCCGATAAGGAGGAATGGATATGGGCTGAGTTCCCGGCACCAGGTCAATGCCAAAATCAATATCCCTGTCCGGCGGCATGCCAGGCAGGTCTGAGGGGAATACATCTGGAAAATCCCTCACCGCAGGTACATAATCAATGCTAGGAGACTCAGCTCCCACATCTCTCACAAATTGTAAGTACGACAAACACCCCTTTTCAACTATTTTCTGAGCCTTCAAGAACGAAATGACACGGCTAGGAACGAAATCAGTCGAACCCCGCCACTCGATCCGAGAAATACCGGGAATGGCCAACGTAACTGTCTTAGCATGACAGTCCAATATAGCGTGGTACGGAGACAACCAGTCCATACCCAATATCACATCAAAGTCCACCATCCCCAACAATAACAAATCTGCCTAGGTCTCCAAACCCCCAATAGAAATAGCACAGAATCTATAGACATGATCCACAACAATCGTATCACCCATGGGGTGGATACATGAATAGGTAAATCAAGACTACCACGAGTCGCACCCAAATGATGTGCAAAATAAGAGGACACGTATGAATATGTGGACCCTGGATCAAATAGAACAGAGGCATCTCTGTGACAGACAGAAATGGTACCTGTAATTATTACATCGGAGGCAACTGCATCACACCTGTCAGGGAGTGCATAGAATCGTGCCTGACCTCCACTGGATCTCTCCTCGCCTATGGGGAGAACACGAGAAGACTGACCTCCACCTCTACTAGCTTGAGATGGTGCTGAAGAGGATGGCTGATCCCTCTGCTAAGCCCTGTCCCTATAAAGTCGAGGGCACTACCTCCTCATGTGGCCAAATTCACCACACTCATAACAGCTACCTGGTGCTGGAGAAGGGGATTGAAGGGAACCCCTCGCCGCAGAAGAACCTTGGGCTGAAGAAGTAGGTGCTGCACTCTGGGTTGGGAGAGCACTAAATAAAGACTGGCCCTACTGAAATTCCTGTTGACCACGACCAGAAGAAGCTCCACTCTGCTCAGGGCGGCCTGAATGAGAAGGTCTAGATGAGCGGCCTCTGCCCTGCTGAAAATGCCCTCTAGATGGAGCACCACCGAAGCTACCAGAACCACGAGGCCTCTTGGCCACCCGCTCCTCTCTCTCTTGGTGACGATCCGCCTCAATGGAGCGTGCCATATCCACAACCTGCTCAAATAATGATGACAGAACTCTCTCTCTGCTCATAAGAATGCGGATGGAGTAGTTAAGGCCATCAATGAACCTCCTAATCCTCTCCCTATCAGTAGGGATCATCCATGTGGAATGCCTAGCCAACTGTGTGAATCTAAGCTCGTACTGGGTCACTGACATATCGCCCTGAACCAACCACTCAAACTGGCGACGAAGCTCCTCGCGACGGGACTGAGGTACATACTTCTCTAGAAAGAGAGTAGAGAACTGCTGCCATGTGAGAGGTGCCGCTCCTGCAGGCCTACGCCTCTCAAACTCCTTCCACCAATCAAATGTGGGACCAGTAAATAGAAAAGTAGTAAATTAAACTTCGTTGGACTCAAGAATGCCAGCTGTACGTAGTATCCTCTGACACTTATCTAAGAAACCCTGGGCATCCTCGCCCTCAGCGCCACTGAAATGGGGTGGCTGGAGTCTACCAAATCTCTCAAGACGACGCTGCTCGTCGTCGGGCATAGCCTGAACCATATGCTCTGGAGCTGGTCCTGGAACAGCAGGAGCAACTACCTGAGCTGGGGCTGCCTCTGGCGTTTGAAGTCCCTGCACAACTTGCTCTGGTGTGCGAGCTGCGAGGGTCCAATGACCACCCCCGGTCTGAGATGTCGCTGCGACAGTAGTAGCTGAAATTGCATGAGCCAACCCAGTGCAGATAGATAATATATGGGCCAATGCCTCCTGAAGGCTAGGAATAACAATAGGCACTACCGGTGCCTGAGCGGGTGCTGCTGGAGCATCAACCACTGGGGGCTGCTCCTGAACAGGTACAACGGGTGGGTCAGCTGGCACTGCCTCATCTGCCCTACATCTACCTCTAGCACGACCGCGCCCACGGCCTCAGCAGGTGGCAATGGAGGTCTTCCACCTCGTCCCGATGCTCGTGTTCTTGCCATCTGCGAGAGAATAGAATATAGAAGTTCAGTTCTCAGAACAACAAAATTGCACGACAGAGTTCAAGAAAAGTGAAGTGTTTCCTAAAGGTTCGCAGCCTCCCGAGAATAAGTACAGGCATCCCCGTACCGATCCACAAGACTCTACCAACCGGCTCAAGACTCATGAGGCCTAGTAAACCTAGGCTCTGATACCAACTTGTCACGACCCCAAACCCGGTCGTGATGGCGCCCAGCACACTGCTAGGCCAGCCTGACCAATCAACAACAATCACGGAGCTAAGAGCTCGCCTTATCCCATTTAAGCATAATAATTTATAAAACAACAGTGATAGAAATGTCGAAACAGGGAACCAAGTCCCAACACAGTACAACTCCCCAAAGACCGAGGGGTCAAGAGTCAAGAGCCTCTAAAGAACATAAGTGCAATAAGGTTTACAACAAAACTCAGTGCGGAAAGAAATGACAATATGAAATGAAAAGACATCTAGAAGGAGAGTCAGGTCCTGCGGATGCTGCAGCTACCTCGACTATCCCGCACAATGCCTCTGAGCGGCTACCAGATCAGGTCTGCTGAGAAGTACCTGGATCTGCACACAAGGTGCAGGGAGTAAAATGAGTACTGCCAGACTCGGTGGTAATAAATAGGGGTAAGACAACGTAGATAAGAAATCCACAATAAGGCACTATGTAAAGCTGTAACCACTACCCTATAACAGTTCAATATCAACAGTAGAGAACCAACAAAAGATCAACAACATAGTATAACAGCCAGATTTAGGTGTTAGTTTCTTTTCAATTTTAACCTCTTTTAAGAGGTATTTACTAGCCTACTTATTAATTAAGGATTAAGCCTTTCAGTTTTATCCAGTCCAGTATTTTGGACTTGGTTTTTGCAAAATTAGTTATTATTGTTCAATAGCCTCTTAAGGCTAGTTTAAGAATTGTAGATTTAGCCCTTTTGAGATTTTATTGTCTATTACTAAGAGTTAACTAGTTTCAGAACTAGCCACTTGGATTTAAGACTTAGAATTTTACAAAGTTGGCCAGTTTCAACACTGACCACTCTATTGTTATTTCAAGTATAACCACTTTTTATGTCATTTTCAATTTTAACCTAATTAAACTACTTTCATGCTTTCAAAGTTAGTCAATTATCCAATTAATTGTCTAAAATAGCTATAACCAATATCCCTAAGAGCATATTAAGCTTAATTGTAGTCTAATAACATGAACTCATTACAAATATAACCCTTCATATCAAATTGCACACATAGCCACAAAATCAGAATTATTTATCATCTAACCAAAACTCAGAGAGAAATTTGAATATGGTTGAATTTCAATTAAACAACTTCACAACTCAGATTTTATGCATAGCATATCAGATTTGACATAAAAGGCATATTCAGAATATTTTCATGGTAGAAACTAACAAAAACCCTAAAAGGCTCGAGCATATCTAGTCAAGTGTAATAGACAGTTAATCAGGGATTCTAATAGAGCATGCTTAATAGGAGAAACAAGTTAAAAACAAGAAATTATTCAAAGAGAGAAACTAATCTAAACATGCAACTAATCTAACCAAAGAAGATTAAAAAAAATAGAACTACACATAAATCATGCTCGAAACAGAATTTAAAAGGGATGGGGACTTAGCCTAGCAGGATATGTCTCGTGAGCTTCCCCTTATTTCTTTTTCTTTCTTTTTCAAGTTTCCTTTTTTCTTTTCTTTCAGATTTCAGACTTCAAGCTTGAAGTCTTTTATTGGTTTTTAGTGGAAGAAATAGGATCAGATACGAAAAGAAGATTCGAAAGGTTTGAGAAACATTTGAAGAAAATTCGAAAGGTTTGAGAAACATTTGAAGAAAAAGAGTTACATGGGGTTAAAGATCAAGAAAAGACTGTTTTGGGGTGTTATTTTGGAAGCCAATATCAAAAGTGATGGTCACCGGAGAAGAACTCCGATGACCGGGTTTTCAAGATTTTGGGGATTTTGGGGTTTTCTTGGTTTTTCAGGGTGGTTTGGGGTAGAGGAGTGAGGGGAGAGTGGTCTGAGGCTCAGGAGTGGCCGGAGAGAGCCATGAACGGTGGGCAGTCTCCATAGCCGGTAGGTGAGATGAGAAGAAGACGAAGAAGAAAGGGCGGCTAGGGTTAAAGGCTTTGGACATAATGGCCGTAACGGATGCACGATTTCTGCCCATTGGATCATCGTTGATCAACGGCCAGGATCGAACTCCCTCAAACAGCGTCATTCC
>JASVEL010004969.1:0-163248 GCA_032618575.1 Nicotiana noctiflora | reverse complement strand
AATGGAGTTTGTCAATTGACCTACATACAAAAACTAGTAAAAAATATTGTTGGTCCCAAATGCATATGCAAAGTACGTGGTCGACAAGTAATATAATGATGAGTTGAGTGTCAAACCCATAGAGAGATGTGTAAACTACTCACGGAATTAGTAAAATTGTTATTGAGTCCAGCTAAAATCAAAGTCCAATAATATGACTATATTATTCTACGGTTCTAAATAATAACTAATTTATCAAATAACATGTTGATTATTGTGTATATGGTAGAGACAAGTATTTCAGGGTTGTGATTGATTTCCCATTCATATGGCATTCTAATTAACTCCCCCTTTCATATTATTCACTCATGATTGTTAATTAATCAATAAATGCTCTCATAGCCTTCTATAGAAATACTACTCACCTATTCACAATAGATTAATGCCTATATTCCTATGAAATCAATCAATTAGAACAGATTAAGATCACAATATTTAATTAAGCACGGTGACTAGGTATATTCATATCCTAACTACAAATCTACTCCCCCTAAGGGTTAAGATCAGGCTCTCTTGAATTCATCTTTAATCTATACACGTCTTTCCCAAGCATAGCATAGATAGTAAAATAGAACTTAACTGTTGGCCAGACAATTAAGCAATTAAATACAGAATTGAAGAAATAATCATATGTTGGTGAATTATAATCAAGATTAAGTTAATATCAAACAACAATATTCATGGCTAATCACAACCCTAGAACAAATGGGTATTTAGCCACTCATGATGTAATGAAACAATTGAATAAGTGTTGAATCAATTGAAAATACTAGAAAAAGAAGAAGAAAATTGAGAATCCTCTGCTTCTTCACAATTCCGTATGTATCTATCCTCTAAAATGGTGTCTCCTCTCAATGTGGTTTTATATGATGTATTTATATGACCTAGGGTTGATGAGGGGCGGAATTCTTCAATCGAACTTCGAATAGGAGAGATGGAACTTGCGTCTGCCTTCGTGTCTAGACGCGGACTTTGACGTGGATCCGCATTTGCCTTTGCATCTAGACGCGGACTTTGATGTGGATCCTCGTATTCCTTCGCATCTAGATGCGAACTTTGACACATATCCAGCTTTTAATATTCTTTCATTTGGCGAAGCGCTCCGTGCCTCATTTTGTTGTTTTGTACCTTAAAGTTTCCCCTTTTTCGCGTCCGACTTCGTGCCACGCACGAGAATAGACGAGCTCCCACTCCTTTAAATTCTTTTTTTTTTCGAATTGTCATATTTTCATCAGTTATCAGCCAAAATCATTCCTACATATAAGAAACATATAATGAGTATATTTCACTTCGTACATCATGTAATCTCCTACAACACACACAAGTATTAATATACAAATATACTCAAAAATATGAATTTTTCATCATTTATCAAATATAAAAATTATTTAGAGAAAAATCTTCTCATAAACAGCACTCTTAATTGACTTCATTATGGATGCTATTGTTGTTCTTGTTGTGACAAGAAAACGCGAATTTATACAAGTACAAAAACCTCTCCTTCAAGAAAAGGATAATGTATATGAAGGAGATTTATTCCTTTTTAGAGTCTTTTTAGAGTCTTCAAGAGAGTCCAAATACATTAGGATTTCACGACAAAATCCTAACACGAAATACTAAATGCCATATATGAAACCAGCTCCATGAAACTTGTCTCTTGTCAATGCATCAATACGCTCAATTGTCATAGCATTCAGGTAGTTTTTGTGATCCCCAACTACACCTTGTCGGAAGAAAGAATTATAGGGAACTTGAAACCAAGAAGGTAAATCTTCAGATTTGTTCACTTCATAGTTGCTCAGAATGTCAAAACTGCAACTCTTCACAACCTCCTTTACTTCCTCCTCTCTGTTAAATGGGCATCCTAGAAACTCAGCCAATCTCTTGACATGAGTGTTTGTGTCAATCATTAGCTCCTCATAAGTTATAAAGAAAATATTTTTAGGTTTTGCTAAGCTTGCCGTTTTGAATCCCATAACATGGTCATAATAAGGTCCACCAGGAAAAATTCCAGCACAAAACTTCTCTATGGCTTCTTCAAGGGGCCATGGCCCATCTTCTACATCCTTCCATTTATTTGCGAAATGCCACATTGATACCAGTGTGTCTTTAGGGTTTCGTGTAACGTAAACAACTCGACAGTGAGATGAATCAAGAGTTTTGCCTATAAGCTGGTAAGGAATATGTGTAGAGAAAAGCCTCCTTGAATCTATATTATCAATTGCAATTGGAGATGGTTCAGTTCGTCCAAAGACTTGGACTTCAAGCGTAGGAACAAGATCGTGGGGATTGTGGTTGACTAATGACTCTTTGGAGGATCGATGGATGATAGAGAAAAGAAGAGATTTCAGCCATGTCGTCCCAGTTTTTGGAAAGGATGCTAAAATTACATCATTATCAAGTGGTTTAAACTCATTAAGAACACGAAAAGTGCTTGGCACAAATTTAGGAAGAAACCAGAAACCATTTATTTGACAGACATATTTATCTCGCCACCAATTTTCTTTTGGTAAGGACGGCTGATACTCATGGAGAAACTCCACAGTATTCACCATGAAATAATACAAGTACTGATACACGATGGAAGACGGTGTACTAAGAGAAGTATGTGTAATGAATCATAGAATCCGAGAAATATAAGCAGTCACGATTGTAGTTCAAACGTTTGATGTAATTCAATAAAAGTCCTCTCTGGATATCGTAAACTTTGAAAAATCTCCCACATGGATCACCGACTATATATGGTCATTGGACCTTGTGATTTGGCTTTTGTTCAGCAACAGATATAAGATTATTGAATTTTTTTTAGTTATACGTAAGAGGAGGGGAAGGGAAATGGGGTGAGGGAATTACAAGATGGGAAATCAAATCGCCAAAAACGAGTCGAACCACTAACCAAATAAAAGTTCCCATAGTCAACCAATTGTACTACTAAACTTCCTCTAAGAGATTTATGATTTATTATTGAAAGTTGTAGGAGAGCTATTTATAATGCTCTCAAATCTAATTTTATTTGCTAAACGAGTTGCTATCTCATAACTAAATTGGTATGGCATTGTAGATGTTAATTTATTCAGTTGTGAAATTATACAGACAAAATTAATTTGCGTCATTTCAATAATATAAGGGAAAATATTCGAATAACGCGCTTAGTTTTTACTATTTGTGAAATGTATGCTCTACTTTTTATATATCTTCTCATAGGAGGCCACAGCAACAGTTTGCCACCATCAAAATTAGTTTGATTTAACAGATTATGGAACATTTAGAGGTATATTTATATTTTTTTAAATTGTTCAAGGCTATTGTAAGTTTATTCTTTTACGGGGAAAATATGAACAAAACTAGAATAATTAAGAAAATAATGCACTTGGACATACATCCATTAATGTATTTTCTTCCTTTTAGTTTATTTCTTTTGGCGTAAAAGTTTTAAACCAAACTTAGTAAGAAAAAACATACAACAAAAACATTCACAAGCTTGTTCCATTGGCAAGGTTTGACTAGTTGAAAAGATAGTTTAATTTTTTTCCGATACTGCTACTGTAACGACTTTGCTGGTCATCTTGTATATTTGAGCCATGTTTTCCCATTTGTTGCTTTCCGTATGTGAATTTCTTGTTACATAACTTGTGGAGATGGCTAGTTTTGTTTTGTAAAAGTTTTGAATTGAATTGGAACACTTACTTCGTAGCTATGAAGCTTAAGTTAGAATGGTTGAATAAATTTTTATTTTTGTGCATTAGATATTAGATCAAAGTTTTGACATCTCTGATATATAGTTCCGATGTTCTTAGATGATTTTGAGGCTAATTACTGAAAGTTAGAAGTTTGAAGGTTTGAACAGTTAATTGGTTTGACCCATAGTTGACTTTGTAATTATAGATGTCCGCTTCAGAATCATAAATTTGGAATATGTTCGTATGGTAATTTATGCCTTGTGTGTTAAATTTGGGTTCATTCCAAGTTGTTTAGACTTGTTCGGCGTATGTTTGGAATTCTTAGTGAACTTTGTAAACAGAGCTTTTGTATTTTTTCATGTATAGATATAAAAGAAACCTTTCGATTTCATCTTCCAAGTGTTTCCCTCTACTTGTGCGCATTTTTGTTGATGATTAGCTAGGTGAACTAGACTTCAAGTAATTACCCTTAGGTGTGTGATTCAACCCTGATATATATTAGGCTGGCACGTAGGCTCTCAGGCGTGGGGTTGGTACGATCTTTAATATATCTGGTGCTTGGGATTCACGCACCGATACGACCTATAATATAGGCTGGCATTTGGGATCTTATGCATTTGCTCTTAGGAATTCTTTTGAATTGTTTCGGGCTGAAATCTTCAAGTGAGATTTCAGTTCGTGCATATTGACCCTTAAGTTTTTGAATCTATAGGTTGGCTCTTAGGCTCTTACACATTTGGTCAGTATGACCTCTAATATGGGCTAGCAATAATGGCTCTGACGCATTGGGTACGATCTCTAATATAGGTTGTTAAGTTAAGATGACCTTTAGTTTAAAGCTGGTGACACCGTCTCTTACTTATTAGGTTGGTACTATTTCTAATATGGGCTGGCGATTGTAGATCTTATGTGTTGGGTCAGTATGACCTCTAATATACGATTTAGTTTTCCTTCATTAAAGATTTTTGAAGTTTTTTTGCGCACCTGACCCTTCGACTGATCGATAAGAACCTCGATTGTGAGCCATTATGCAGCGATAGATGATCACCTCAGGAGGTGTCGCTCGATGGCTGAACGGTTTCAAAGATTGTAGTTTGGAGCTGATATGATCTAAGATGTTTTGCTTAAGCTGAGGGTTGCCTGGTTACCCGGTTGTTTTCAAAGTAATTGAAGGCCTATAATTTTATAGTAACGGTTAGGTATCCCTGAGTCGCGTTAGTTGGGCTGGTACAACTTTGTGACAGTATTCAGCCGGAGCCTTTTAGTCCCCGAGTGAGAAATTGAAGAAAAGGAAGCAAGTATTATCGAAAAAAATAAGAAGAAAAAAAAAGCTATCTTCTTTTCTTAATTTCCATCTTCTTGATTCTGTGTGCATGTTTTTTCATTTCTTAATTTTCTTAGATTGTCTCAATCCATCTAAAACTAATATTGATTAGGGTTTTTGTTTGATAATAGATTTATGGATTTTTCAATACCATCTTGTAAGTTGATTTCTGTGACATGTTAAAAAGATTCTAAGATTTGTTCTGTTTGTTGTTAGTTAATCTCTGGTTTAAATAAGATTTTAGATTCTGATATTTTTAGAGTTTAATTTTAGATTAAAATTTGATAAATTTTGGTTAATCAGTAGTTTAATTGGACTTGTTTTGATTAATTTTGATTTGAATTGGTTTGATAAAGTTCTGATTGGTTGTATAATTTTCAATTAGTTGATTCTGATTAATTTTGACCCTATGATTATTACTTAGTTAGGGTTCATAATTAGGGATTGATTATAGCTGGGGTTAAGGGCAATACGGGTAATGGGTAACTAAGATTTGGAATTGGGGTTAGTTTGGGGAATACCATTTGGTTTAAATGTAAAAATCCTAAGGGGATAGGGGCAGAGTTGGGAATACTAAATGGTCTAATTGTAAAATACTTAAGGGATTAAGGATATTTCAGGCATAATAAAAGGGTAATGTAATGAGAATCAGTTAGTGGTGGGGATAGAAGGGTAAAAACAAAGGAAAAGAACATTCTAGATAGGGGAAAAATGAGTAATTCTGTATTAATCAGGGGAAAGGTCGAATAAATAAAAACAATAAGGTTCTAATTACATTAAAAAGGAGGGACTAACAATGAAAATCTGAAATTCAAATTTTCCTCCCTTTTTAGTCTATAAATAGGCCTCATGTGCCTTCCTTTAAGAAAAGATTTTTGAAGTTTGGCAATGTGAAATTACTTCTCAAACATCTTAACACTGGTCTTCTCCAATTGTGATCTATACCTCTTCCTAATACCAAAACGCTAAAAAATTACCAAAAATCAAAAAATATTGTCAGTGATTCTAATTCAATTTTCAAGTGTGTGCTTCTCTTCTATTTGGTTTTGGTGATTAAAATACTGTTGGATTGGGATTGTGTTGAGTCGAGTGTTGATCTGTGGTTTGATCTATCATCTGCTCGTTTTTCTATTGATTTTTCATTGCTGTGGTTTGAGTTTGGTTTGCTGGAGCTATATCTTATCGATTGTTGTTTGTTATTGATTGCTCATCCCTACTTTTCCTAGATCTCATTAATTCTTCTTCGTGTCCAGGTACACTCCTTATTGCCTGTTGATGTAATTACTAGATGAAGAAATACAGTGAAATGTTCCTTTAAGAATTTTAGCTTATTTTTGTGAAGTTAATCTGATTTTTTTTTGTAGAAAGTTAGTTATAATACTTGTATTCAATTAGGAATAGTTTAAATGTAATTAAATTTGGACTGGACTGTGCTTTTTTTTTTTTTGAACTTTGTTTCAGAAAGATTATGTATTTGTATACTTAGAATGTGGAGTTTCGATAAGTGATAGGATTAAATAACTACTAGAGAAAAAGTTAGAAGTAATAGCTGAGTTTAGATTTTATAATATAATTCTGAAATCAGGAACGTCTATAGCATTTCTTCTGAAATATTAGATCTATTTAGACGCATGATTAGTTAAAAATTTGCAAATCCTTAACTGTTCCTATTTGATATTACTTTTTGAAATAATGCCTTAAGTCTGAAATAGTTCAAATATGATCACAAATACTTTAGTTTAAGAAATTAATGTTAGAAATAACTTCAAATGCTAAGTAAAACATTATTTATATACAATAATCAATCTGTTTTGATTCTGAAATTTCATCTCTATTAAATTCGAGTCTGATTGGTGTCTGCATTAATAACTAATTGGATTAATAAGTACTTGAATTAAATAAAGGAAATCTTCTGATAGTTAAGTGTATAAACTGGTCTGAATTCAAAGTAAATTATGGTAATCTGAAGAAAAAAATGAATGAAGTGAAAAGTTGTCTTATGCTTGGTGTAATTCTGGATCAATGTCTCAATGAAAGGCCCAAATTCAGTAGGTGTTGTTATTATATATGGGCCTGTATCATATAATATAAGAATACACTGGTTTGGTCCATTAGTAGAATATTTACGCGAATGGCTTGAATCTGAACTTCATTAGATTTAAATTGGACAGGATATTGATACATGGGTTGTAGTCAAGCCCAATATGAAATAAGCTTAGACTCTTATGAGTTTGTGGCCCAAAATGCAAATTATTAGGTCATGATGAACAATTAAGATTTTTCCTTTGTTATTAGAGACAAAACATATATAGTATCCTTTAAATATGACCTTAATAAAATGAGATGAGCCTCACCGCATTAAATACACAATTGCGGGGCACTAAAATAAATTGTTATAAAAATCATAGATTTGGAAGGACCGTTTAGCAAATGTCACGGTCTTTCCCAAAGTTAACAAAGACGTAGATACTTTAGGCACGATGTATAATAATATTACCTTCTTAATATGGGTGAACATTTATGTGACACAAATCCAAGTCTCAACAAAGTCGAAATATGTTAAAAGCCACGGGCGTACTAGTACGGCGTGGTTCGAGATATATTTTTACGACGTTGTAATTCTTTGGAAAATTAAAATAAGCGGAATATTAATAAATGCACATAAAAAAGGAACATATATAGAAATCAGATAAAAATAAATACAACAGTTGAGTGACCGTGCTAGAACCACAAAATTCGGGAGTGCCTAACACCTTCTCCCGGATTAACATTATTCCTTATCCGGATTTCTAGTTTGCAGACTGTAACAGAGTCATACTTTCCTCGGTTAGGGATTCAACCGGTGACTTGGAACACCATTAATCTCCCAAGTGGCAACTCTGAATCTAAATAAATAAATCCCGTTTTGATTGTCCTTAAATTGGAAAAACTCCTTCCTTTTATTATATCTCTTCCCAGGGTGTAGTAAATAGGCTCTTCCAGTAGGTGAGGCCCAGATCGGATCTTCATGATGTACTATATGTGTATGTGTATATATATATATATATATATATATATATATATATATATATATATATATATATATATATATATATCAAGTGCAAACCATGGCGAGGCGAAGACCCGATCCAACAGAAATAAATTGTGCACTTACCAAGGGTCGACGGTGCCCCTATAGATGCATCTATTTAATCTGCCAAAGCATTCAATCCGTTTCATAAATAAACACATACCCTACTCGTGAATTATGTATGCGGCGCATGTACACATAGAGATACATGCTCAATTCATCAATTAAGAATTTATTGGGGAATATTTATCCAAATAAAATCAATTCTCCTTTAACAATTTTTAAAAAATGGAGTTTAACCCCTTTAGAAATTCACTTACTAATTCAATGTGATTTAAGATATTCAAGTTATCAATGGGTTCATAAATAATCAAAGTATAACATGCTTTTGAGTCTTAACATAGCATAATAGTAGCTACGCACGAACTCTCATCACCTCGTGTGTACATAGCCCCTGCAAATAGGAGCACATAATCAATTACTTCACCTATGGGGACAATTCCCTCTTACATGGATAACAAGGATACTCACATCGCTCTGAAGATCCGTAACTGACATTCTACGCCCTTCCGAAGACTCTAATTTATACTAGTTACGCAAATCCATTAATATATGCTCAAATATTCATTTCCATCTAATTTTATAGCAATTCCCAACTCCTATCAAAAAGAGAGCAAAACGGCCTCGGGCCCACGTACCCGGAACCTAAAAAAAATTCAATGATAAAGTTTACCCATGACCTTAGGAATTAAAATGTATAATTTTCACTAAGTTTCATATCCAAATTCATGGTCAAATTCAAAGAAATGTAAATTCCTAGGTTTTCTACCAAAACCTTAAATTTACACTAGTTTAAATACTAAAATACATACACAATTGATGTACTTAACTCAAATTAGGTGGGGTGACATACCTTATCATTGATGACAAAAATCCAACTTGAAGCTCTCCCAAAAATCGCCCAGGCGAAGAAAATATATGAAGAAATGGGAAAAATCTCGATTTTAAACAACCATTAAGTCCCAACTATTTTTTGCACCTACGGCCCAATGATCGCTTCTGTAGTTCCGCAGGTGCGGTCTAAATACCGCTCATGCGGTTACCCATCAAGCCTACCATTTTTGCTTCTGCAACACACCATCCGCAGATGCGGTCCGGCTTTTGCGGAACATTGACCGCATCTGCGATCCTCTCAAGCTGCCCCTCTTCCGCTTCTGCGGCTATGCTTCGGCAGATGCGGTCTCGCTTCTGTGGAGTCTTTACCGCATCTGCAGTCCTCGATCCTTGACCAAAAATCTGCTTTTTGGCTCCCTTTCCACTTCTGCGAGACGTTTGTGTAGTTAACCCACTACTTAAGCCAAAACACAGCAACATGATCCTTCAACTATCCAAAAATTCAAAATTTCGATCCGTTAATCGCTCGGAATCCACCCGAACCCCCCGGGAGCCCAATCAAACATACCAACCAATCCCAAAAAATATTATGGACTTGCTCGAAGCCTCAAATCGCATCAAACAACCCTAAAATCATCAATCGACCTCCAATCCAAACTCAATGAACTTCAAAAATTTCAAACTTCTATTTCCGACATGTAACCCTATCAAATCACGTCCGATTGACCTTAAATATTGCGCACAAGTCATATTTGACATTACGGACCTATTCCAACTTCCGATATTGGATTCTAACCCCAGTATCAAAAGTCCAGTTCCGGCCAAACTTCTTAAAACCTTTAATTTTATATCTTTAGCCAAATTATTTCAAAATGACTTATGGACCTCTGAATTCCCTTCCGATCACACCCCCAACTACAGAGTCACCATACGGAGCAATTAAATGTCTCGAAATCTAAAACAGACATCGATAACGCTGAAATGCACTTCAAGCAAAACATATAAAATTTCTTCTAAAATGCTAACTTCCAAATTAGACACCAAAACACTCTCGGGTTATCCAAAATCCGAACCGGGCATACGCCTAAGTCCGAAATCATCATACGAACCTGATGAAACCTTCAGATCCTGATTTTGAGGTCATTTACTCAAAATTCCAATCCTAGTTCATTCCTTCAACTTTAAGCTTACGAAATGAGAATCCTCTTTCCAAATCAACTTTGAACTTCCCGAAATTCAATTTCGACCATGTGTACATGTCATAATACCTAAAACAAAGCTGCTTATGGCATCTGATTGCTGAACGAAGTGCTAGAACTCAAAATGACTAGTCGAGTCGTTATATTCTTTCCTACTTATACATTTGTTCGTCCTCGAATGTGCTCAAAACTACACTTAAGTAGTTTGAAATCGTTGTTTAACTTCTCATGCGCCTTCCCATGCTGCCACAACTCAATTGACCATATTAGCTCGATCAATTCCGAAGATATTCTCTTTTATTCAAGCAGGTACACATTAAAGCCCAATTCCAACATCTGGAATTCTATGCCCGACCTGTATCCACCATAGGATCACCATATTAATCACTGTACACCATACCCAAACATAGCTGCATAATCTTGCTGAGTCCGCACCTAGCATCAGTTTATTCACTAGACCACAATAACCTTTTTCTAATCAACTTAGTTAAAATCCTACTATCCCGATGCTCCCATTGCACCCTATGACATACGCAGGTCTCACTCTAACCTTTACAATACTTTCATGACTGAAGAGATGTGCAGAAGTTCATAATCAACTGCCAAGTCAACAAATTATCAGGTACATACCCCTAACAAAACTATCACCTCATTCTGAACCAAATAATGGTCTTATCTCTATGATATACCTCTAAGATTGCACTAATCCTAGACCGAGGGATCTCATCTCATCAGATACGAGCGCTCAAGCAATAAGCCACCCAAACATTATCAAAGTCCCATATGATGCTACCATGCGCCAATAGGCCACCCATTCGAATGTGATACAAAATGAAAATGAACTTTGGAAGGAATGACCTAACTCCCGCACTAATACGGACTTTCCTTAGAAAATAGGAAGCCTGACATACAATAAAATAGCATATATAATACTATACTTAACCTTACACTGCTGCGGCGCGCAACCCAATCCAAATAACATGCACATGGCGATGTGCCATCCGATCCACACATAAATCTCACATAAGGAGATGCACATCGAGCTAAATTTGCTCATTACAATGATATATCAAACTTTGGTCGCAAGCACACTAGGTTCATAATGCCATCCCTGAGAGAACATATAGCACTATAAGCTACAAAGTCCAAGCACAACTGAGGTGTGAGATACAATCTGAATCTCAAGAGCCATCTGCTCATATAACTTCATTTCTACGCGGATCCTCAACACATAAGCTATTTCTCAATCCGTCTCACAATTCACACAGCGCAATGCATCACTACATGAAATATCTAACAATGAAATAGCACCCTGACTACTCTATAAGGAGCGCATTACTAAAAAGACCACAACTGGCCTGACATAGAGCCCAAATGCACATTTAAATCCATCCACCGATGTCACGACCCTAGTTCACCAATCGTGAACATGTCGTGATGGCACCCAGTCCCCACGACTAGGTAAGCCTAACACGTTACGGAATATACCAGTTTATGAATATTTAATAAGAATTAGCGGAAAATAAGATGAAAGGAATGCAATCCGTGCACAGCAAAAGTGTGCAGAAGAGTAGCATGAGTACACCACGGCGGTACTCAGTAAGTGCCAAGCCTAACCTCGATGGAGTAGTGACGAGGAAGGTCAGGGCCCTACCGAGAAACAATAATATAATGATAATAACAATAATAAGCAGTTTAAATGATAATAATTTCCGAAATTAACAACAATAAATGATTACCGCAATCGTCTACAATTAAGCTAACAACAAATAGTCAACTCAATAAAACCAGTCCAGGACCTGTGGGAATCGAACCCACAGTCCCATTGACAGTACCTCGCCGGGTCTCTGGGAATCGAACCCACAGCCCTGGGTCTCCGGGAATCGAACCCGCAGTCCACAAGCACAACCAATAAAGGAATCCACAAAGAGAATAATTATGCTTAACTATAACTTCACCGAAAATAGTGCCAATAATTATCAAGGAGTTCAAATAAGGCAATTAGGAAACTAAATAGTTAAGTGCTACCTAATCATGCTTTTCTAACCACTACCGGGTAAAAATATCAAATTAACAGCCAAAGACAGGAATATCGCTCACCGAACATTTTAAATAAAGTACGTGTTCAACAACCAGCGCATGTACACGCCCGTCACCTCGCGTACAAGGCATTTAAACTATCACATAATATCCTAGGGGTGAAAATTCCCCCACACGAGGTTAGACAAGCCACTTACCTCGACTCCGGTACAAAACCGCTATGAAACAACTCTCTGCCGCGAATGTCGGCCTCTACAAGTGTAGAATCTGATAAAAATCAATAGAATCACATCAAAATAGGCTAATTGGGCATTACCCAATCAAAATAACTCAAAATACACCAAAACCCACAAGTTGCCAAAACTCGACTTTCGGTACGCTTATCGAAAAATCACAAAAGTTATATTTTCGGAACCCACATCTCAATACGAGTCTAAGCATATAAAGTTTACCAAAATCGGACTCCATTTGCCCACTCAAATCGGAGATTTTCTAACATTTAGGCCTAGGGCTCAAACCCACCTTTAATCTTCCAATTTCAGTGAAATAATCACGGATTTCATGATAAACCAACGAATTAAGGTCAAGAAACTTACCCCCAATGATTTTCCGATGATATCCCAACGTTTCCCTTTCAAAATCCTCTCTTGGAGCTCAAAAATGGCATTTTTGTGTAATAGGCCGCGTCTGAAATGTTTCTGGACTTAAAGTCACTGCTAGGCCAATTAACTCTATGCGATCGCAGCACTTGGCTCGCGATCGCGATGCACAACTCCTGGGCGGCCAATTTTTCCTCTACGCGATCGCGTGGTCCTGGACGCGATCGCAGTGATCAACCTGGCCATTCAACGCGATCGCATCACCTCGACCGCGATCGCACTATTTTCGATTAACACCCTACGCGATCGCTTCCCTCGTGTCACGTTCGCGAAGAACAACTCCCAGTTCTCACTCCGCTACCCTACGCGATCGCAGACTCAACCTCGCGATCGCAGAGCTTCCCAAATTCACCCTACGCGATCGCAGACTCCCCCTCGCGATCGCAGAGACCAATAATTTCCTCTTACGCGATCGCGTGAGCAGCTTCGCGATCGCGAAGCACAAAAATTCTCTGCAATATTGCAGCAGAACCAGCAGTTCAATTGGCACCAAAATGGTCCGTTTGGACCCCCGAATTCATCCCGAGGCCCCCGGGACCCCAACGAAAACCACCAACCTACTCCAAAACATGATACGAACTTATTCCAATCATAAAAACACGTCTAACAACATCAAAACTCATAATTCACATCGAATTCAAGCCTAGATTTCTTAAAACTTTCCGAATTGCACATTCGATCTAAAACCCGACCAAACGACGTCCGAATGACCTGAAACTTTGCGGACATATCCAAATTCACATAACGAAGCTACAGAAATTGTCGGAATTCCATTCCGACCCCCGGATCAAAATCTCACCTATCGTTCGGATTCGCCAAAATTTCAACCTTCGGCATTTCAAGCCTAATTGAGCTACGGACCTCCAAAATACATTCCGAACGCGCTCCCAACCCCGAAATCACCTAACGGAGTTAATGGAACCATCGGATTTCCGTTCCGAGATCGTCTTAACACTGTTCCGGCTACGGGCCATTTTCTAACTTTAAAACTCTCATTTAGGGACTAAGTGTCCCAAAATGTTCCAAATTTTAGAACCGACTCTCCCGGCAAACCAAAATAGCAGAAATGAACTTAGGGAAACAGCTAAATTGAGGATTGGGGCGTAATTTTCTAAAACGACCGGCCGGGTCGTTACATCTTCCCACACTTAAAGATTCGTTCGTCCTCGAACGAGCATAGAAAACATACCCGGAGTGGTGAAAAGATGAGGGTACTGGCTGCGCATATCCTGCTCGGTCTCCCAAGTCGCCTCCTCGACCGGCTGGCCCCGCCACCGAACCTTTACCGAAGCGATGTTCTTTGACCTTAGCTTTCTGACTTGCCTGTCTAGAATGGCTATTGGCTCCTCAACATAAGACAGATCCTCGTCTAGCTGAACAGAAGTGAAATCCAACCTATGTGAGGGGTCACCATGGTATCTCCGAACAATAGAGACATGAAATACGGAATGGACTCCGGCTAGGCTGGGAGGTAAGGCCAACTCATAAGCAACCTCCCCAACATGCCTCAAAATCTCAAAAGGGCCAATAAATCTAGGACTCAACTGAGCACATTAGCCTGATATATCTGAAGATATTCCCTCTTGTTCAACAATTAAGTCTTAGAGCCTAATTCCAACATCCGAAATTCTATGTCAAGCTTGTTTTCATCAAGAGATCACTCAATATTCCTCAAACGCCGTCCTCAAACATGACTGCATAACCTTGCTGGATTCTTACCTTGCAACACAAAATCCACAGGACCACGATAATATTTTTTGATCAAATTAGCCAAAAATTCAACGAATCAGATGCTCCCATCACACCTCATGATCTACATAGGTCTCGTTCCAACTTTTACAATACTGATACGATGGAAGAGATGTGTCGATATCCATAACCAACTACCGAATCAACAATTCATTGGGTCTATACTCCTGACAAGATCCATTACCTTGTCCTAAACCAGAGGATGATCCTTTCCTCTATAATATACTTCATATAATTAATATGCACTGACCCCAAATCACATAATCTCATCTCACCCAGTACGAACTGCTCAGGCAATAAGTCACATCAGACGTAATCAAAAGTCCCACAAGATGACATAATGTGCCAGTAGGCTACTGATTCGTGCGTGATACAAAAGGAAGGCGAACACTAGAGAGAACTATTCAACTTTCACATTAACATGGACCTCCTCAGAAAATAGGAAACAGGAACACATAAAAGCAATTATAGACACTGAAATAAACATCACACTATTGCGGCGTGCAACCCGATCCCAACAATATGACCATGGCGGCGTGCCACCCTATCCCAAGAATATATCCATGGCGGCGTGCCACCCGATCCCAACAATATAGACTCACACAAAGAGTCATATGTCGAGCCGAATAGCTCATCACATCAAAATACTGAATATCGATCATAAGCACACTAAGGTGCATGATATCAGACTCAATGAAAACATATAGCGCTATAGGCTATGAACTCAAGCACAACTGAGGTGCGACATAAGATATGAGCCTCAAGAGCCATCATGCTCATATAACATCACCGCTAAGCGGAACCTCAACACATAAGGAACTTACCAAGCCGTCGCACACTCATACGGTGCAATATATCTTTACTTGAATTAACTAACCGCGAAATAAGACCGCGACTATCCCTCCATAAAGGGCGCATTGTTGGAAGAAACATAACTGGCCTGACGCAAGGCTCACTTCCACATTCAAATCTATCCACCGACCTTAAGTCTATCTTCGTCGTGCCAAGCTAAGTCAATAATATTTCACAGGTCTATAACCCACTAAGCAGAGTGCCCTCCAGGCATAAGTTCTCAAATGGATGATATCACCAAAATCCTCATACTTGGTTTAAATTTCTAACCAATCAAGTGACTACAAGTCACACCTATACAATTTTCTTGTGGGTCAAGCTCCCACCATCTTCCGAATAATTAAACGGACTTGCACATTCAGCCCACCGGCTGCACTAACACTGAAAAGTGATCAGGAGTCCCTAACCGGGATGCAAAGCCTTTCTCATAGAACACCGATCTCAAATGATACCGATGTTAATACCCATCTTACTCAAAACACTGAAACTCCTTTCCTGCTCATCCGAGCTCTTTATATCACATTCATTGACCAAATTGTGACCTTGGTCCTTACTTCAAATTTTCATACTACTCACTGTACCCCACGTGCCGATATACGATAGGCACAATTTCCATCATAGCTCTAGAACCGACGATAGGCTAATACTTCATCACATAAGACTTTTCATTAAGCTCACTGCAGGAGAACTATAGCAACACACAAGCGAGTTCTCATAACCATTGAATATGCCAATCTCCAAGTAGTGTTCCAAGCCACCATAACCCTTTCCAAGATCTGCCTACTCATAACAGACCCTAACAGAAAAATACTTCAGTATAACACCAATCACAGCGGCCGACAAGCCTCAAATGCACCGCCACAAATCACATGCATAACTCGATCACGCTGCATGAACCGATCACTGACACCAATATGCCAACTCAACTATGGCTAATCAATCTACTTCCTTCCAATTTATCCTTGATTGCCTTAGAAATATTAATATCTCCCTTCAATACCTAACTTATTCCAACCGCACTCACCCCAAGTGACCTTAAATCATGAGGCCATGCTGTCTCAAAAATGACGACCATTTCATGTCTCTCAAATGCTATGCCACAAGTCATAACATCATAGAACTTTTTTTTTTTTCAAAAGCTTGAGCCTCAACTGTACTTATAGACTCAGAATTATCATGCACCACACTTTACCTCTTGAATTCACTAGGACCACTTATTGAGAACCATCCGGCCCTGACTTGGCCCAGTACGCAACCAACTCTACTGAATGTTTATAACATATGAATACCCTCTCGATAAAGCACCCAGCGGAATCACTTCCCGCGAAGCCTGCACCTATACGAGGCATAAGTCATGAATCTTTCCTCAAGTTTGAACATGAGCCAGTAAGGCTAACCATAACATGCATTCAACAGTACATATACTCAAATTACCACACATGGTCCTTTACCGTGGCTGCAATAACACAATAATACGCTAGTATCCAGAATTCACACCGGTAATTAACCATGCGACCCAATCTTAAGCGGTGGGACTCCCCCACTTAGCCCAAAGCCACTATTACACGACTCTCGAACACATTAGAACCATTCTCTCGAGTCATTTACTATTATTCAACTGCAACTCACTTGATCCAACGAATATAACCACATGTGCTCTATTAGCACTCTAACATCATAGGGTATGACCTCATCCCAATATAACCAAACATCTTCTCGCTCCATGCACCGAGCATTCTCTACCAACAACATCTTAAAACATACTATGATTCTCACACGCCTACGAAGCACCATGTAGCCTTTGTCAAATATTTCCCCGCTGATAATAAAATGCAGAGTTTATTAGGGACACAGGAACATCTAAAGTCCCAACATTATACCATACGAGCCTCAACTCTTGCCCATCCACAAGTTTTCAAGAACTTTGGAATAGCACCTAAATACATCGTAGGCCAAATCTGATACGACACATGACCCATAATACATCGTTGATAGTGAAATCCTTTCACTTGACACGAAGCCTTAAGATACATCTTGCTAATCCATGATACTAGCCCTTAACATTCGTACGTCTTCATCATAAAATAAGCCCAAGGCATTCGTTTGGTACATGTCCTTCTTAAGACAGTTAAACTCATTTTCCCCAGTATCTCTGCTGGCTGAATCCTTCGCTAAATAGATATCTCATATGAACCATATAATCTTTATTACCACCAACTATTTTTAGATCTACATCCACCTTGTGATTCTACCATTGCTGTGACGATTTGGCAGTTAAGTAAACCTTGTCACGACCGTACTATCAACCGAATGCCATAACCTAGTGCACCCCCATGTGCACAATTGAAGATCTCTCAATTCTCTTGCATTATCTATATGGACGACACGCGGTAACAATAGTTGAGTAAATTCTTGACTCCCTTGAGATCTTTCTGCAGCGTCACGAACCGTCGGTGCATACTTGATACCGAGTGCGCAATTTCAATACACGAGTGGATACAAAAGAATATATGACATAGGCTTCAACTGAATAAATGACGCACGATAAGGAATTTAAAGAATTGAAGAGTTTCCTAAACAGTTACATAGCCTCTCGTAGATAAATACAGACGTCTCCGTATCGATCAGCGAGACTCTAAGTAACCGGTCCGTGTCCCGTGACTCCTATGAACCTAGAGCTCTGATACCAACTTGTCACGACCCTAGTTCACCAATCGTGAACATGTCGTGATGGCACCCAGTCCCCACGACTAGGTAAGCCTAACACGTTACGAAATATACCAGTTTATGAATATTTAATAAGAATTAGCGGAAAATAAGATGAAAGGAATGCAATCCGTGCCACTTGGCACATACATCCGTCAACACCATGAATAAAACACTACCAAGATCCGAAATCCCACGGTAACACAGACTAAAAGAGAATATACAACTGTGGCTCTACGTGTAAAGAGTGTCTAACAACGAAATGAAGGGAAAATGCCAACTAGTACTATTAGAATAGAAGGAAAAGCCTCTGGATCCGCGGACGTAGCAGATCATACCTCGAGGTCTCCCAGAAAGCTGCGGAATCACCTAGCACGGGCCTCCTCTGATGTACCTGGATCTGCATAGCAAAAGTGTGCAGAAGAGTAGCATGAGTACACCACGGTGGTACTCAGTAAGTGCCAAGCCTAACCTCGATGGAGTAGTGATGAGGAAGGTCAGGGCCCTACTGAGAAATAATAATATAATGATAATAACAATAATAAGCAGTTTAAATGATAATAATTTCCGAAATTAACAACAATAAATGATTACCGCAATCGTCTACAATTAAGCTAACAACAAATAGTCAACTCAATAAAACCAGTCCAGGACCTGTGGGAATCGAACCCACAGTCCCACTACCAATATCACGCCGGGTCTCTGGGAATCGAACCCACAGCCCTGGGTCTCCGGGAATCGAACCCGCAATCCACAAGCACAGCCAATAAAGGAATCCACAAAGAGAATAATTATGCTTAACTATAACTTCACCGAAAATAGTGCCAATAATTATCAAGGAGTTCAAATAAGGCAATTAGGCAACTAAATAGTTAAGTGCTACCTAATCATGCTTTTCTAACCACTACCGGGTAAAAATATCAAATTAACAACCAAAGATAGGAATATCGCTCATCGAACATTTTAAATAAAGTACGTGTTCAACAACCAGCGCATGTACACGCCCGTCACCTCGCGTACAAGGCATTTAAACTATCACATAATATCCTAGGGGTGAAAATTCCCCCACACGAGGTTAGACAAGCCACTTACCTCGACTCCGGTACAAAACCGCTATGAAACAACTCTCTTGCCGCGAATGTCGGCCTCCACAAGTGTAGAATCTGATAAAAATCAATAGAATCACATCAAAATAGGCTAATTGGGCATTACCCAATCAAAATAACTCAAAATACACCAAAACCCACAAGTTGCCAAAACTCGACTTTCGGTACGCTTATCGAAAAATCACAAAAGTTATATTTTCGGAACCCTCATCTCAATACGAGTCTAAGCATATAAAGTTTACCAAAATCGGACTCCATTTGCCCACTCAAATCGAGATTTTCTAACATTTAGGCCTAGGGCTCAAACCCACCTTTAATCTTCCAATTTCAGTGAAATAATCACGGATTTCATGATAAACCAACGAATTAAGGTCAAGAAACTTACCCCCAATGATTTCCCGATGATATCCCAACGTTTCCCTTTCAAAATCCTCTCTTGGAGCTCAAAAATGGCATTTTTGTGTAATAGGCCGCGTCTGCAATGTTTCTGGACTTAAAGTCACTGCCAGGCCAATTAACTCTATGCGATCGCAGCACTTGGCTCGCGATCGCGATGCACAACTCCTGGGCGGCCAGTTTTTCCTCTACGCGATCGCGTGGTCCTGGACGCGATCGCAGTGATCAACCTGGCCATTCAACGCGATCGCATCACCTCGACCGTGATCGCACTATTTTCGATTAACACCCTACGCGATCGCTTCCCTCGTGTCGCGTTCGCGAAGAACAACTCCCAGTTCTCACTCCGCTACCCTACGCGATCGCAGACTCAACCTCGCGATCGCAGAGCTTCCCAAATTCACCCTACGCGATCGCAGACTCCCCCTCGCGATCGCAGAGACCAATAATTTCCTCTTACGCGATCGCGTGAGCAGCTTCGCGATCGCGAAGCACAAAAATTCTCTGCAATATTGCAGCAGAACCAGCAGTTCAATTGGCACCAAAATGGTCCGTTTGGACCCCCGAATTCATCCCGAGGCCCCCGGGACCCCAACGAAAACCACCAACCTACTCCAAAACATGATACGAACTTATTCCAATCATAAAAACACGTCTAACAACATCAAAACTCATAATTCACATCGAATTCAAGCCTAGATTTCTTAAAACTTTCCGAATTGCACATTCGATCTAAAACCCGACCAAACAACGTCCGAATGACCTGAAACTTTGCGGACATATCCAAATTCACATAACAAAGCTACAGAAATTGTCGGAATTCCATTCCGACCCCCGGATCAAAATCTCACCTATCGTTCGGATTCGCCAAAATTTCAACCTTCGGCATTTCAAGCCTAATTGAGCTACGGACCTCCAAAATACATTCCGAACGCGCTCCCAACCCCCAAATCACCTAACGGAGATAATGGGACCATCGGATTTCCGTTCCGAGATCGTCTTAACACTGTTCCGGCTACGGGCCATTTTCTAACTTTAAAGCTCTCATTTAGGGACTAAGTGTCCCAAAATGTTCCAAATTTTAGAACCGACTCTCCCGGCAAACCAAAATAGCAGAAATGAACTTAGGGAAACAGCTAAATTGAGGATTGGGGCGTAATTTTCTAAAATGACCGGCCGGGTCGTTACAACCGACCTCAAGTCGATCCTCATAATATCAAACTAAGCAAATAACCTTTCAAAAGTCCATACTAATTTCTCTCCTCTCATAACACACAAGGGCAACCATCATAACCGGAGTACTCATCCACAGTTCATAACTGAGTAGTTGAGTGCCCTCCAGGCATATATCCACAACTTATCGATATCATCACAAATCTTCACACTTGGTTTAAATCTTAATTAATCAAGTGACTACGTGCCACGCTTATACAATCTTCATGAAGGGTACACCCCTACAACCTATCACATCAGACAACTGGGTCTTACCTCCAAACCACCGGCTGCACTAACGCTAAAAGCGATCAAGGATCATTAACCATGATGCAAGCCCCTTTTCACAAAATGCCAACCTCAAGTGACACTAAAGACATTAGCAACTTACTTTAAACATCCAAACTCCTTTCCTATTCATCAGAGCTCGCAACATCCTTGTCAACACTGAGCTGAAAATTTGGTCTTCACTTCAAATTCTATATTACTCAATGCACTTACGATAGAACACACTTTCAATTATAACTTTGGAACCACTAATAGGTTAACACTTCATTATATAAAAACCTTTCACATAACTCACTTTAAGAGACCCGTATCAACACAGGCAAATTCTTATAACCGTTGAAACACACAAATCTCTAAGTAGTGGTCTAAGTCACCATAGCTCTTCTAGAATCCACTTCCACATAATAAGCCATAACAGTAGAATGCTTCAGAATAATATCAACTACGGCAGATGACAAGCCTCACACGCACAACCATAGATCACTTGCATAACTTAATCACGCGGAAAGAGCTGATCTCTACAACCAATATGGCAACAAAATTATGGCTAACCAATCTATCTTCTTTTGATTCACCCCGACTGCCTTAGATATAATACTGATTACATCCAACACATAACATAATCCATCTGCACTTATCTCGAGTGATCTTGAATTATGAGACCATGCTGTCTCAAATCCCACGAATTGTCTTCAAACCTCCCAATTGCTACATCGTAAGCCAAAACATCAAACAGCCTCATGTGCCTCTTTTTATAAGGCGCTAACAAGGTTGATTCTGTCACGACCCAGATTTCCCAGCATCGGGAGTCATGATGGCGCCTACTAGTGGAAGCTAGGCAAGCCAATTCTTACTTACATTTCCATTAGTTGCAACCCTCTTTATAAAACATTTAGAAATAATACTAGGATTACAGCGGAATAAATAAATTTAGCGAAAGACATAGAAAATTTTACTAGATACAATGTAGAAACCCAAACACGATACACTACCCAACAACTGGTGTCACTATACTCACGAACTTCTAAGAATAATATACATAACCCTCTGAAAGAAATATAAACTGTTTATCTAGAATACATGAGATAATAGAATGAAAAGTAAAGATAGAGGAGACAACAGGTCCTGCGGACGCGTGCAAGGCTACCTCGAAATCTCGGTGGTCGAAATATCAACAATCATGCTACTGTCGTTGCTGTTGTCCATAACCTGTATCTGCGCAAAAAAGAGTGTAGAGTGTAGTATTAGCACAACCGACCCCATGTGCTGGTAAGTGCCTGGCCTATCCCGGCGAAATAGTGATGAGGCTAGGACCAGACACCCACATAAACCTCTATAGTTGAAATATATACATATACAACAGCAGGAATCATTATCGAAATTTATAAGGAAAGAACATGCTCTGAAGTAGCAACCAATAATATATAATACCAGAAATACTCTGAACAATGGAATAAAACTTACTTTCATGTCTTAATTCATTTACATTTTGTATCTTGTGGTAGGCATACCACTCGCTCCCAGATTTAATAATAGGCTACCAGCAACTATGGCTAATGCCAACAATCACATAACTTTGTGGTCGGCATGCCACACGATCCTATTTTCTTATTATATAAGTGGTCAGCGTGCCACACGATCCAATTTCTTTAATATATAAGTGGTCGATGTGCCACACGATTCCAATTCTTTAATATATAAGTGGTCGGCGTGCCACACGATCTCAATGCTTTAATATATATTACCGGTATTGAACCAATAATCTCTGATCAACAATATGTATATAAATATATTATCGGTATTAAACCAATAATCTTCAATTTCAACAACATTTATATTACCGGTGTAAAACCAATAATTTTGTAATTCAATAATATTTATATTACCGGTATAAAACCAATAAATAATAACTAATCAACGATATATGTATGTTACCAGTGTGGCACCAATAATCTTTAATCAACAATTTATATATTACCGGTATGAAACCAATAATAATTTCATTCATATAATCACATAAGATTAATAAGAATTTAATCCATTAAAGACTCACGGTCATGCTCGACCCCCAACGTATAGATAATCGTCACCATGCCTATACATCAGACTCTACACATCACCATTAGCACATAAACTCAATTCATATTCCCTCAAGCTAGGATAGATCAACCACTTACCTCGAAAGTTTACGAACAATTCAATCCGTAGCAATGCCTTTTCCTTTTGAAATTGGCTCCAATCCAATCGTATCAAAAAAGTTTGGCGAAAATCGCCTAAGAATCGCTCAAATAAGCTGTTTGGAGAAGAGAGAGTTGAGAAAAATGGGATTTTTTTCCCGTCTGTTCTGTTTTTGCAGAACTTAAAATCACTGGGCGAATTTACTCTATGTGATCGCAGAGCCTGTGATGCGATCGCATAGAAGAAAATAAGGGGGTAGAAAAATAGCTCTATGCGATCGCGGAGCAGTAATGCGATCAGATAGAAGGAAATTGGGCCTCAACATTTTACTCTATGCGATCGCATAGAAGGATTTCCTCGACTTCAGATTTACTCTATGCGATCGCGGGGTAGTAATGCGATCGCATAGAACAAACTGGTGGCTTCCCAATTAATTCTATGCGATCGCGAGGACCTATGCTATGGCATAGAACAAATTAATGACTTCCTAATTAACTCTATGCGATCGCAGACATGCCTATGCGATCGCATAGAACAAAAACCTGGACACCAGCAACCAACAAAAATACCATATTTTTGTAAGTCCAAAACATCCTGTTACCTATCCGAAACTCACCCGAGCCCTCGGGGCTCCAAACCAAATATATACAGAAAACATCATACGAACGTGCTCGAGCAATCAAATCGCCAAAGTAACATCCAAATCAATGAATTGAGCCTTAAAAATCAAGAATTCTTTCAAAATTTCATAACGTCAAAATTTTCCAATTTAAGGCCGAAACACGTCAAACGACGTCTGTTTTCAACCAAACTTTATAGGAAGTGCTTAAGCAACATATATGACCTGTACCGTGCGTCGGAACGAAAATACGAGCCCGATACTTCAGTTTTATTTTCCTTGAACATTTTCAGAAAACAATTTAATAGAAAATTTTTTTACCAGGGTTCTAGACCTCGGATTTTGATTTCGAGCATACGCCCGAGCTCCATATTTTTCTACGGATTTACTGAGACCGTCAAATCACGGGTCCGGGTCCGTTTACCAAACCAAAATTAACCATATCAATATTAATATCAAAATTCTTCACATTTTTCAAATACTTCATATATTTCAACATAAAAAAATTTGGCTTCATGCCTGGACTGCGCACGCAAATCGAGTCAATTATACATGAGGTTTTCAAGGCCTCAAAAGCTCGAAATGATTGAGAAAACAAGTGATAACCCTTTGGGTCGTCACATTCTTCACCTCTTAAATAACCGTTCGTCCTCGAACGGACAAAAGAAAGAAGTACCTAAGTCAGGGAATAGATAAGGATAACGGCTCCCATGTCAGACTCGGACTCCCAGGTCGATGCCTCAGGAGGCTGACCCCTCCACTAAACTCACACAGAAGGAAAACTCTTCGACCTCAACTGTCGAACTTGCCGATCTAGAATAGCTACCGGCTCCTCATCATAAGATAGATCCTTGTCCAATTGGACAGTGCTGAAATCTAACACGTGCGATGGATCGCCGTCACAATTTCGGAGCATGGATACATGAAACACTGGATGAACAACTGAAAAGCTAAGCGGCAAGGCAAGCTTATAAGCCACCTCTCTCACACGATTAAGAATCTCGAATGGGCCAATAAATCTAGGGCTAAGTTTGCCCTTCTTCCTAAATCTCATCACGCCCTTCATAGGCGACACTCGGAGCAATACTCGCTCCCCAACCATGAAAGCTATATCTGAAACCATACGATCTGCATAGCTCTTTTGCCTGGACTGAGTTGTACGAATCATATCTTGAATGATCTTGACCTTATCTAAGACTTCCTGAACTAAATCAGTACCCAACAACCAGCCTCCGCGGTTCAAACCATCCAATCGGAGAACGACACCGCCTACCATATAATGTTTCATAAGGAGCCATTTGAATGCTCGATTAATAGCTGTTATTATAAGCAAACACTGCCAAAGGCAAGAACTGATCCCACAAACCTCCAAAATCAATAACACAAGCTCGAAGCATATCTTCCAATATCTGAATTGTCCTTTCGGACTGATCGTCCGTCTGGGGATGAAAGGTTGTACTTAGCTGGACTTGGGTGCCCAACTCTCGTTGAATCGCCTTCTATAAATGTGAGGTAAATTACGTACCTCAATTAGAAATGATAGAGATAGGCACACCATGACGGCGAACAATCTTCCTAATATAAATCCCAGCTAATTGCTCGAACGAATAGGTAATGGCAACCAGAACAAAATGAGCTGACTTGGTCGATCTATCAACAATAACCCAAACAACATCAAACTTCTTATGAGTCAACGGAAGGCCAGTAAAGAAGTCCATAGTGACCCGATCCCACTTCCATTTGGGAAGTTCAATTCTCTGAAATAAACCACCAGATCTCTAGTGCTCTTATTTAACCCGTTGAGAGATCAAACACCGCGCTACATATGCCACAATATCCCTTTTCATTCTACACCACCAATAATGTTGCCGCAAATCATGATATATCTTTTTTGCACCGGTATGAATAGAATACCGGGAACGTTGAGCTTCCTCTAGAATCAATTCTCGAAGTCCACAAACATTTGGCACAAAAATATGCCCTTACAATGTTAGAACTCCATCAGCATTTAAGGTGACCTACTTGGCACCTCCTCGCTGAACCGTGTTTTTAAGGACACATAAATAAGGATCATCAAATTGTTGATCGCAGATACGCTCTAATAATTAAGAGCGAGCGACCGTGCAAGCTAGCACTCGACTAGCTCAGAAATATCCAACCTCACAAATTGGTTGGCTAAGGCCTGAACATCCAAGGCAAGTGGCCTCTGATTGACTATAATATATGCAAGATTGCCTGTACTGGCTGACTTTTTTTCCCGGGTGATTTAAAGTGGTGACATCATAATCATTCAACAATTCTAACCACCTTCTCTGCCTCAAATTCAGCTCCTGCTATTTAAACAGGTACTGAAGACTCTCGTGATCGATGAATACTTCACGTGCCACACCATACAAATAATGTCTCTATATCTTTAATGTGTGATCAATTACCGCTAACTCCAGATCATGTATTGGATAGTTCTTTTCATAGATTTTCAACTGTCACGAAGCATGGGCAATGACCTTGCCATCCTGCATCAACAAAGCATGAAGCCAAATAAGGGAAGAATCATAATAGACAGTATAGGGTCCCGAACCTATAGGATAAACCATTACCGGTATTGTGGTCAAGACTGTCTTGAGCTTCTAAAAGCTCGCTTCACATTCATCTGACCATTCGAACTGAACACCTTTCTACGTCAATCTGGTCATCGGGGTTGCAATAGATGAAAACCCCTTCACAAACTGTCGATAATAATCTACTAATCCCAAGAAACTCTGGATCTTTGTGGTTGATGTTAGTCTAGGCCAGTCCTTGACTGCCTATACTTCCTCGGATCACCCTGTCTACCTTCTGTCGTCACAACATGACACATGAATGCAACTATACTTAACCAGAACTCACACTTTTGAAATATTTTCATATAGCTGACTATTTTTCAGAGTCTGGAGAGCCACTCTGAGATGTTGTGCATTGATAATAGGTGAATTTGACTATAATTATACCCTAAATAATCACACTTTATTATAAGAACAATGTTGTTAAGAGGACAAAATGCTTTGATTAGTGTTTGATTGTGTTTTACAGGTACATGTGATGCATTGGATGCTTTAAAAAGCCATTTTGAAGCCATAAGTTGATGAAAAGGCCAAGAGAAGAGCTAAAGTGAAGAGGGTTGGACGAAGCAGTAAAGAAACAGAAGCACTGTTCATCCGCGGTCCACTCGCGGTCGCGGATGAACCGCGAAAAACGAAGCCCTCTGAATCTTGATTGTTCGCGGTCCGCTCGCGGCCGCGAACGAACCGCGGAGGTCCCAGCGGCAGTTATCCTAATTGGACTCTAATTTGTTTTCTTAGCCCTAAAACCTCTATATAAACCCCTAGTTTGCCCCATAGAGGCATGTACTTTATTTCTTCAATACTTTTGCAAGGTTTAGTAGGAGAGATTCCTCTCAAAACTCTTTCTATTATTTTATATCAAGCAATTCTTTATGATTTCAATTATTATTCTTGTTTCTTCAAGCATGAGTAGCTAAATTCTTTTCTAAGGTTTTGATGGAACCTATTGATAGATGAACTTATCGTTTATGTGATTACAAATTGTGACTTAGATTTCTATTTGTTCAACTTCATTCTTATTGTAGTTAATTGGTAGAGCTCCCAATTAGCGGTGCCTATTTAGTGTGCATAACTTGGAAAAGAGTGCATATTTAGGTTTATTGTTGAACAACACCACACCTAGGTTATTAGAGGAATCTATAATTTTAGGCGTAAAGACGGGATTAGGAATAACGAAGTCTTGGGTGCAATCTAAAGTGAACTATTCAAATTAAAGCTAGCTAGGGTAGCTCGGGAGAGTGCACTAGTAAATTATTGTAATTGCTCGGGAGAGGGTTACGATACACATAGCGTTCATGATTATTGATAGAATATATTAACAATTTGTATGAGCATAACGATAAGGGATTCCGTCAATAGGGGAAATCAATACCTTAGTCTTTCTCTATATTATTTTATTCAACATTCAATTCTTTCTTTTAAAGCATTCTTTAATTCTTGCAAACTAGCTATTCGAAAATCATACACAAAGATATTCTAAATTTTGGGAACTTGATTCGTAAGTACTCTTGGGTTGTGAAAGTTGTGATTGATAGGTTAATTCTCTGTGGGATCGATCTTGGACTTATTAAACCAAGTTATATTGACTACGACCGTTGCTTGGACGTGAATCATGCATGCTCCTTCTGACTGCGGGAGTATATCAATATTTCATCAATGAAGACTATCACGAAAAAGTCTAAATAAGGCATGAACACCTCATACGTATGGACATAACCATGACTCTGGCCATAAGAGTTGTCCCTAAATTACAACATTGCCAATTAAACGTGTGTTATCAAATACCTTATTCGAAAACTCCCACTTTACTCATAATGAGGTATGGAGACCTCATGATTACTTTCTCGAATTAATGTGTCATATTTATCCTCACCTGGGTGCTCTTGTCAAGGGATAAAACTCAGCGATTACAAAACGAAAATGGCTAAATATGAATAGAAACTATACAAGAATTGTCAAATAAGCCTAACAGGCATGACTCCCATTTAAAATATAATACAGAAATTTTAATTTCAGAAAAGGGAAATTTTAAACACATAAACTTTTACCACCAGGACCTTGTCCTCATATGATATCCACCGTAGCTTGAATCTCGATTTAAAAATATTTCACATTATGCAAAAATTTGAGGACCTCATTGTGAGCACGTGATTTTTTCTCAATATGAGAATTACTCCCAAAAATTCAAAAATAAAATAATTTTTGTGTCGTTTGCAATTATTGTGGATTTTGTGTTATTTTTTTCTTATTGTTTACGTCTATGTGTGCGTGCTTACTTGTTAAATTAAGAAAATACCAAACAAATATGGCATTTTCATTTAGGATTTGATTTCTACACTTTTTGTTTAATCAAGAAAATTCTTGTTGTATCAAAAATGAAAAAAATCACAAAAAATTAATGTAATTTACATTTTTTTTTACATTTAAGGTATGATTGTGTGATTTTATCTTTAATTGCCATTTAATTGTATGTTAATTGTTATCAAGAGTTAATTAATAACTTTTATAATTTAATTTAGCTCTATAAGTTAATTTAGGATTTTTAAAATTATTAGTTTTAACAAATGAAAAATAAAAGAAGAGAAAAGGAAGCAAATAAGAAAGGAAAATCGGAATTGGGCCATCTCCAATCCAGCAAAAGCCAGGACCAGCCCAAACCTACCCCAGTCCAACCCAAAAATCCGGAGACCCGTCCAAAACCCGCCCATTACCCATCTCATTAAAACCAAAACGACCCCGTTTCGGAGCAGCTCTTTTGATCTTAGTCGTTGGTCGTTGTGATCTAATGGCTGAGATTAAAAGCTTAATTCTAAACCCCCCCAAAACCCCCGGTTACGTTTTCACTCACCAAACAACCCCGTTCACACCCCCTCGTCTCCCTCATAGACAAACAAACCCTCTGCCTCACGCCGCCGTCCTCAGCCCGCCTGAATTCGCCTACGGCGGCGGACAGTGGCCAAATGCCTCCAAACTTACACCCCTGAACCTCTAAGACCTCCTCAATCCAACCCCAAGCATGGTTTATCTCGAATCGAGTCGGAGCTCCTCGAATCTTCAATCGAAGGTTCGAGCCCAAAACCAATTTACACCACTCGCCCCCAAATCGATACCATATATCCCCCTGACCGTCCTCATAACCAAACCAAGCTTGATTTGGTTCGAATCTAACCGGAAAACTCTGAACCCCAAATCAACCGATGAACCCTAGAAAATCCAAAGTTGGATTTTAGGCCAAATTAGACGGATAATTGAGGTCTAATGGACCTTAATCCGGGTATTCTCAACTGAGAACACCCTGATTAAGGTCTGTTTTGCTCAAAAGGTTTCGAGTTCAAGTTCAATTCGAGTTTGTCTCTTTCTGAGTTTCTTTGAGGTATTTTTCCTTTCCTTATGTTTTATTTCTATTCTATTAGTATCTGTTTCTGTGTTTAGTTAGTTTTAATTTATTTTTCAATTTCTTATCAATTGTTATGGCCATCTTTAGTGGACCTTTTATTTGGTCGATTCTTTCTGTTGTTAATTGTAATGAATTGTGCGTCTAATTCATTTAAGGTCGTCTAGTAATTAGTACGTATTTCTTGATCCCCTGAGTCTGCTTATAAAATATGAACCACGAATTTATTTGTCGATTATTCGTTATCAATTATATGTGTCGCAATTGATTTAACGAATGTCGTCGATTGGTTGTATATGTTTGTTTTTTAGAATAAGGTGACAGTGATGTTGTCAATACTGCCTAGTTTGATCCGAATCATCAATTGAATTGAAATTTGAGTTGTTTATGGCTAAGTTTAGAAATCTGAATTGGTTATAGTTGTTACAGTTTCAAAATGGAAGGGGTAAGACATTAAGTTCAGTAGATTTTCAGTGATTCCAGGGGTTAGTGTGAAAATTATGTTATTCAGTAATTAATTAGAGGCTGCTAATAATTTTAGGGGGTAATTAAACAGTAGTTTAGGGGGTTTGCGTAGGAGTCTGCTAGTTTTAGATATGGAGTAAACTTTTAATTAATAAGATTTAAGTGAGTGGAAATTAGGTACTCATTTAATATTTAAAAAGGGACTAGCTGGCGCCAGTGGATGCCTATTAAAAGGCAGTAGACATTTTTCTGGAGGACAAATGGGAACACACTGAAAAATAAAACACACACAGAGAGGATCAGTGGGAAGGGATTAAGAGTGAAGTTGAGAGAAAGATTTGAAAAAGTCCAAAGCTGAGATTTCACTTTGAGAGTGAGCTTAGGAGAGTATTGACTTTGAGAGCTGAAATCCCTACTGTTTCATTGAAGCTTTCTCTTGTTGCTTCATTTATTTCAGTTCTTTTCCTAATTTAAATGCACTAAGACTATTTTGGTCTGACTCTGGTGTATCTTTGAGTTCATTTAGCTTGTGTTGAATATCGTTGTTAGGTTTTTCAATTGGTGCTGGTGCACTTCTAAACCGTCGTTTCTCTTCCTAGTTTGCTGTGTGGTACTGCTGCTGACTTCTTCCTTATTCCTCTGTTCATTTCAATCCACGTACACAACTGAGTTCAATTTTATATAGCCTGGAGATGTAAATTTGAAATGAAAGTACTTGCCCCCTTTTAATCATTTGGTATTGCAATCTGTAGTTCAACAGTTATAGATGATAAGTAGTGGTATAGTCCAATTTGATCTATAACTCGATGTAAGGTAGACTGTGAAGTTTGTATCTAATTGAAATCTGATTTTATATGAAGTAGAATCTCCACGTATATGCTTCTTGTTCTTCATATGGTAAAGCCAAATGTTTTCTGGACACTGTGGAGGCATGTGCAATTGATGCCTGGCCAGATTTGAATGAGCATTTTCCTTTAATTTACTGTGTCAAAAGGCTGGTCTACCATAAGAAATATACCCAGTAGGAAACATGTTTTGAAAAACTGAATTTGAAGAATATTCTGTTTCTTCTGTTTAAATTTCATATTTTTGTTATCAAACTATGGAGCTTGTTTGGGGTCGTTTTGGTTCGAGAATCTCGGTGCCGACTTGAGTTTTCATCGCCGGTTCGGAGTTCTGATTAGCAATTCATGTTAATTGTTCTTTTGGTGCATCTCCTTTGTATACATATCAAGTTCAACATTAAAGGTCTACACTCTTTTCTCTTACTTTCACACTGTTATTGGTTCATGTTACTATTTTCCATTACTCTACTGGTTCTACAGATGATATCGTGAAAAAGCAAAACTGTGTTAAAACTATAAATTATAAATATTCGGTGTTGCGTTGTTCTCTTCGTATTGTAAATTGCTAGACCCATATAGGTTCATATTTTGTTATTAGGTGCTATCTTCTACTAATAAGTGTACAAGGGTGAATTTTAGTTATTAAGTTTGTGTGGTTAGTGGGGAGTAAAGTTACATAGAACAGTAGCTTCACGTTAATCAAGTTAGCTCTTTTATGTACCTTAATCTATGCATTTGCTCAAATGGAGTTTTCTCTTCTCGAATTGTTTATAGGTTGAACATCCGAAGTTCATTTAGTTGAATGATTTTACCTAGAATTCGAGATGTGCCATTTAACAAATTTTATGATCTTCGCAAAGTCCAAGCGCGTAGTTGCTTTAAGTGCGTGTTTAATTAATTTGTCTTCCTAACTACGGGTGCACATTTATGTGACCCAAATCCAAATTTCAACAAAATTGGAATGTGTCGATAATCACGGGTACATTGATTGTGACGTGGTTTGAGATGTATTTTCATGATGTTGTAATTCTCTTTTTTATTAAAATAATGAATAATAGTATTAAGGGCGGTTAAAAGTTAAAATTTGCACATAAGTTAAAGCATGTTATGAAATGAGATAAATAAGCCAAATATGATAATTGAGCGACCATGCTAGAACCACGGAACTCGGGAATGCCTAATACCTTCTCCCAGTTAACAGAATTCTTTATCCGGATTTCTGGTTCGCGAACCGTTAAATAAAGTCAAACCTTTCCTCGATTCGGGATTCAACCGGTGACTTGGGACACCATAAATCTCCCAAGTGGCGACTCGAATCTCTTAATAAACAAATCTCATTTCGATTGTTCTTTAATTGGAAAAATTCCTTCTACCACGCCCTTCACGAGGTGCGGTAGCGCCTAAAGGAGGTGTGAAACTCATCCTCAACTCTGAATCACAATTACTTGCAAACTGTGTCCATTGAAATTTTTTTATTTCCTTTCTTTCTTCTTTTCAATAATTGTCTGTCAAAGAAAATCACGACATAAAATGAACCCCCATACCAATAGGTCATACAATTTACAATTGAAATTATTTATTCCAGGAATTACATCAAATCCCATTTCAGTAAGTAATATAAAGTTACTTTTAGCCATAGAAATATTCTTAGTGACCAACACATAATAATAGGGATAGTTATATGTATATAATAGCCCAACGTGAGTATTCACAGAATTATATTTGATGATTACGAAGCTCAACTCATAAGTGGAGCATATTAAGAGGACTCTCCTAATTTTTTTTTTTTTTTTTGCAAAAACAAAATCAAATTTAAGGAAAAATATCCTTTTTATAACGATAAGAATTGTACATGTGATGGAACTCTCTGGTGTAGTGACCTCAGCCATAACTTAGAAATTATATCAACAGCTGGGTCTCCACCTCTAGGAGTCTCACCTCCATCTCTAACATCCTGATCTATACTTCTGGCTGGTCATGTAAGACAAGTATTGACTGCAATAGAGTACATAGCCTGAGTGCTTTCCTAAATTATATTTCTCCAAACTACCACATTCATAAAAATTCTTTTGAATCTTAGTTAACTTATTGAACATGACGACATATTCGGACACTTTCATGGTGACTTGGCACAACCGTTCAGATCGCATATGCCACATATTGTAGAGAATCCGGGAGGTAAACTCCTTCAGAATATTTCTTAAAGTAGAGTTGAGTAGGTAGTGTTGCATTGGCTAGTCGGCCCTCTTCAGAGACTTGTCGTGAACACCGACGGCCAAATTCCTCTTTTGTTATACTAGCTCGACACTGCTGAACTACCCCATTTACTCATATACTCAGGCGATTCTTACCCCCTGTACAGTACCAAACCTTAAATATAATAATTTATTTGGGTGACCTTTCCATACCATATATATACATTTCAAGCCAAAACTAACATAATACATGTCCATCCGGCCCATTCACTAATACTGGAATTCCCCCTTTTTGGCTCTATGTCAAAGTCATAACATCCGATAATCTACAATATTTGCCCTTCACAACTCAAATAAATCAACTAGCGAAGAGTTTGGTGAAACCTATCCGACCTCTGCAAAACTTCTGAAGGCATAGTTGATCTATCACCAGCCTGTGCCATTGTTCGGTTGAAGAAGTGGTAAGTGATTTCGCTATTCGTGGGAAGACAAGAGTAGAAATTATATTTTTAACATTTGAAGAAAAAATTCGCACGATAGGAAAGAATGAAGGTGAAATGTTTCCTAACTCTGTAGCCTCTAAGGGATAAATACAGACGTCTATGTACCTGTAACGACCCGGCCAGTCGTTTTTGAAATTTACGCCCCGATCCCCAGTTTAACTGTTCCCCAAAGTTCATTTATGCTATTGTAGTTTGCCGGGATGGTCGGTTCTATAATTTAGAGTGTGTTGGGACAATTAGTCCCTAAATAGCAGCTTTATAGTTGGAAAATGGCTCGTATTTGGAACAGTGTTAAGATGACCTTAGAACGGAAATCTGATGGTTCCCTTAGCTCCGTTAGGTGATTTCGGGGTTGGGAGCGCATTCGGAATGTATTTTGGAGGTCTGTAGCTCAATTAGGCATGAAATGCCAAAGTTTGAAATTTTGGCGAATCCGAACGTTAGGTGAGATTTTTATTCGGGGGTCGGAATGGAATTCCGACAATTTTTGTAGCTTCGTTATGTGATTTTGGATATTTCCGCAAATTTTCATGTCATTTGAACGTCGTTTGGTCAGGTTTTTGAGTGAATGTTGATTTCGGAGGTTTAGATGAAAACTTAGGCTTGAATCCGCTATAATTTGATGTTTTCTGTGTTTAAGGACATGTTTTTATCATTGGAACAAGTTCGAATAAGGTATTAGGATGTGTTGGTGTGTTTGGATAAGGTCCCGGGGACCTTGGGGTGTTATCGGATGGTTAAACGGGAGGAAAACATGGAAATTGCAGGTTTGGGAGTTCTGGTTCTGTTGCATTCGCTCCTGCAGAAATGGGGGCGCAGGGGCGAGTCCGTAGGAGCGGACAAGGGAGCGCTAAGGTGGGTTGGTTCGCAGGGGCGGATCTTTGTCCGTTGAGGCGGTATCGCGGGTGCGAGGGTGAGATCGCAGAAGCGGTCAAAAGGCGGATTTGGGAAGATCCGCAGAAGCGGATGCTAGATCGCTTATGCTTGTCTGCAGAAGTGGACTCTAGTGCGCAGGAGCAGGATTCTTCGCAGGAGCAGCGGTTCGATCGCGGAAGCGGATGCGCGGAAGCGTCCCTGGGTTCGCAGAAGCGGGAAGGGCCAATTAGGCCTAGGTTTCACATAAGCGACCAAATGGTCGCGGAAGCGGTCTCGCAGAGGTGGAAATTTTCTGCAGAAGCGGAAATCGCAAAGGGTTTAATTATATCAGAAGTTAGAAATTTCAGAACATTTCAAAACATTAAGGGCTCGGCTTATGAGGAGATTTGGGAGATTTTGAAGGGAAATTCAAGGGGATTGTTCAGGTAATCAACTATGGACTCAAATCATGGTTTTGTATTGATAAATTATGCAATTATCTCATGAAATTGGAGGAATTTGGGTATATCACGGGGGGTTTTCACCCTAGGATTGAATTTTAAAAAAATCAAGGATTTGAATGGGCAAATGGAGTCCGAATTTGGTAAATTTTATATGCTTAGACTCGTATTGAGACGAGGGTTACGAATATGTAACTTTCGTAATTTTTCGAGAAGCGTACCGAGAGTCGGGTTTTGGAAACTTGTGGTTTTTGGTGTATTTTGAATTGTTTTGATCGGGTAATGCCCAATTGGCCTATTTTGATGTGATTCTATTGATTTTTATCAGATACTACACCTGTGGATGCCAACATTCCCGACAAGAGAGTTGTCTCTTAGCGGTTTTGTACCGGAGTTGAGGTAAGTGGCTTGTCTAACCTCGTGTGGGTGAACCTTCACCCCTAGGATATTATGTGATAGTTTAAATGCCTTGTACGCGAGGTGACGAGCGTGTACATGCGCTGGTTGTTGTAACACACTTTACTTAAATTGTCCGATTAGTGATATTCCTGTTCTTAGATGATGAAATTGTTGCACTTACCCGGTATTCGTTAGAAAAGCATGATTAGATAGGAATTAACTGTCTAATTGCCTAATTGTCTTACTTGAACTTCTTGATAATTGTTGACACTAGTTTCGGTGAAGTTGTAGTTAAGCATATTATATTTTTCTCTGTGCGTTTCTTTATTTGTTATGTTGGTGGACTGTGGGTTCGATTCCCAGAGATACCGGGGCTATGGGTTCGATTCCCAAAGACCCGGAGTGGTATTGTTTGTGGACTGCGGGTTCGATTCCCTGAGATCCAAGGGTTGCGGGTTCGATTCCCGGAGACCCGAAGTTTATTGATATATTATTAAGATATGGACTGCGGGTTCGATTCCCGGAGATCCCGAGATCATTGAGACACATCCTGGGGTATTGAGACATGGGCTGCGGGTTCGATTCCCGAAGACCCAGAGATACTATTATTGAGACTGCGGGTTAAATTCCCGTAGCTCCTGGATTGCTGATTATAGAGTGGGACTGTGGGTTCAATTCCCACAGGTCTTGGACTTGCTGGTTTGAGTTTTGTTGAGCTGGTTACTTGTAGTTAGTTATTCGTAGTCTGTTGTAGTAATTACCTTATTGATGGTACTTCAGATTTATTCTCACATATTCCTGCTTATTATTGTTTTGATTTTATGTTATTGTTCTCTCGGTAGGGCCCTGACCTTCCTCGTCACTACTCCATCGAGGTTAGGCTTGGCACTTACTGAGTACCGCCATGGTGTACTCATGCTACTCTTCTGCACACTTTTGTTGTGCAGATCCAGGTACATCAGGACAGGCTCATACTAGGTGATTCAACAGCACATTTGGAGACCTCGAGGTATGATCTGCTACGTCCGTGGATCCGGAGGCCCTCCTTCTATTCTGATAGTGATAGTAGGAATTTTCCCTTATTTCATTGTTTTTAGATACTCATGATGTATAGAGCCACAGTTGTACTTCCCTTTTTAGTCTTTGTTACCCGTGGGATTCCGGGTCTTGGTGGTGTGTTATATAATGTGGTTGACGAGTGTATGTGCCAAGCGGCACTGATTACATTCCTTTTTCTATCATTTTCCGCTATTTCTTATTTAATGTTCATAAACTTGTATATTTCGCAACGTGTTAGGCTTACCTAGTCGCGGGGACTAGGTGTTGTCATGACAGGTTCACGATTGATGAACTAGGGTCGTAACAAGTTGGAATTAGAGCTCTAGGTTCATAGGAGTCACGGGACACAGACCGGTTACTTATAGTCTTGTTGATCGATACGGAGACGTCTGTATTTATCTACGAGAGGCTATGTAACTATTTAGGAAACTCTTCATTTCTTTTGTATTCCTTGTTGTGCGACATTTTTGGCACCAAATCTAAATTTCTGCTTTCTATTCTCTCACAGATGGTGAGGACACGTGCTACTCGTGAGGATCAGGCACACGCGTCCCCTACTGTCACCGTCATAGGCCGGGGCCGTGGTGGAGGACGAGGACGCGCCCGAGGTGCAGCCACAGCACCCGCGCGCGCTGCCGCTAAGGTGCCACCGGTGGATCAGGTTGGTGCGCAGGCACCTGGTACACTAACTACAACCGCTACTACTCCAGCACTCCAGGAGACCCTGGCCCAGTTCATGAGTATGTATACCACTTTGGCTCAGGCAGGGTTGCTTCCTCTCACTACAGCTACATCTCAGGCCGGGGGAGGGGCCCAGACTCCCGCAGCCGCTACACCTGAGCAGCGAGTGCCAGTGGGATAGGTTCCAGAGATTATTGTTATGCCTCCTGCCGCCCCAGCTCAGCCCGGAGGGGGGCCAACTGCCTCCGAGGACGAGCATCGTAGATTGGATAGGTTCAAGAAATATGATCCTCCAGTATTCAGTGGTTTGGCGACAAATGATACATTGGTTTTTCTGGAGGAGTGTCATCGTATTCTTTGTACCATAGGGATAGTGGAGACCAGCGGGGTTTCCTTCAATGCTTTTCAGCTTCGTGGGGCCGCTTATGATTGGTGGTGCACGTATGAGTTGGATAGTCTAGAAGAGTCTGCTTTATTGACCTGGACGCAGTTTTAACATCTATTTTTGAGGGAGTTCGTTCCCCATAACCTTAGGGATTCTTGGCGATCGGAGTTTGAGCGGTTACGACAGGGCTCCATGTCAATATCGGAGTATGCTATCAGTTTCACCGGTCTAGCCAGGCATGCACCGGCTTTGGTAGCCACGGTCCGGGAGAGAGTGCGGAGATTTATCGAGGGCCTTATTCCGCCGATCCGATCCAGCATGGCCAGGGAGTTGGAGACAAACATACCTTATCAGCAGGCGGTAAGCATTGCCAGGAGAATCGAGAGTATGCTCCCTAGAGATAGGGGAGAGAGAGAGGCCAAAAGGTCTCGTGAGTCTGGCCATTTTTCCGGTGCCCGCACTTCAGCAGCCGGTGGTTTTGGCAGGGGTTATTCCGGTCGTCCAGTTCATTCAGCATTGCCAGCAGCCGATAGTACTCCAGCTCTTCCAGCACCTCAGGAGCCTTATTATGCTCCCCCAGTTTCCAGTGCGCCTCCTGCACGGGGTACCTCCAAGGGTCAGACTAGTGGGAGTGAGGCCGGTCAGTCATACCCACCGCATCCTCCTAGAGCCTGTTTTGAGTGCGGGGATACTCGTCACCTTGTTATGGAGTGTCGCAGGCATAGGAGAGGAGCACCTCCACAGTCTTCGCAGCCTCAGCGCGGCTCTCAGGGTCAGCAAGCCATCATTCCAGCCCCAGCAGCCATTCCATCTGCCCAGCCAGCTAGGGGCGGGGATCAGGGTACCAGAGGTCATCCTCGAGAGAGGGGTTAGGCCAGATTTTATGCTTTTCCTGATCCGCTGCAGCTGTTGCATCTGATTCTGTTATCACAGGTATTATTCTTGTTAGTCACAGGGAGGCATCGGTTCTATTCGATCCTTGTTCCACTTTTTCATATGTGTCCTCTTATTTCGCTTCGTATCTGGGTGTGCCTCGGGATTCTTTGAGTGCCCCCATTTATGTTTCCACTCTGGTGGGAGATTCTTTGGCTGTGGACCATGTGTATCGGTCGTGTTTGGTTACCATTTGTGGTTTTGAGACCAGATCAAATCTATTATTGCTCGGGATGGTCGAATTTAATATTATTCTAGGCATGGACTGGTTGTCGCCCCATTATGCTATTCTTGATTGTCACGCCAAGACCGTGACGCTGGCTATGCCAGGCATTCTGAGTGGTACTCTAGATCATACCCCCAGCCGTGTTATTTCCTTTCTCAAAGCTCAGCGTATGGTTGAGAAGGGGTGTGCTTCTTATTTAGCTTATGTGCGGGATGTCAGTATTGACACTCATTCTATTGATTCCATTCCAGTGGTACGTGATTTCACTGATGTATATCCATCTGATCTCTCGGGCATACCGCCCGACAGAGATATTGATTTTGCTATTGACTTGTTGTCGGGCACTCAGCCCATTTCTATTCCACCGTACCGTATGGCTCCTCCTTAGTTGAAGGAGTTGAAGGATCAGTTACAGGAGTTATTGGGTAAGGGTTTCATTCGACCCAGTGTTTCACCTTGGGGTGCTCCTATGTTGTTTGTGAAGAGAAAGGACGGTTCTATGCGTATGTGTATTGACTATCGTCAGTTGAAAAAAGTTACAGTGAAGAACCGGTATCCTTTGCCTCGCATTGATGATTTGTTTGACCAGCTACAGTGCGCACAAGTGTTTTCTAAGATTGATTTGCGCTCTAGGTATCATCAGCTGAAGATTCTGGAGCCAGATATCCCGAAAATTGCCTTCAGGACTCGGTATTGTCACTACGAGTTCCTCGTGATATCTTTTGTGCTGACTAATGCCCCAGTAGCCTTTATGCATTTGATGCACAGTGTGTTTAGGCCATATCTGGACTCGTTCGTGATTGTTTTCATTGATGATATTCTAGTATATTCCCGGAGTCGGGAAGAGCACGAGCATCATCTGAGGATAGTGCTTCAGACTTTGAGGGAGAAGCAGCTATATGCCAAGTTCTCTAAATGTTAATTGTGGCTGAGTTCAGTGGCATTTCTAGGCCACGTGGTGTTGAGCGATAGTATTTGAGTGGATCCGAGGAAGGTGGAGGCCGTGCAGAGTTGGCCCAGACCCTCGTCAGCTATTGAGATTCGCAGTTTCCTTGGTTTGGCGGGTTATTACCATCGTTTCGTAGAGGGGTTCTCCTCGATCGCAACACCTATGACCAGATTGACCCAAAAGGGTGCCCCTTTTCAGTGGACATATGAGTGTGAGGCGAGCTTTCAGAAGCTCAAGACAGCTTTGACTTCGGCCCCTCTCTTGATGTTGCCTACAGGTTCGGGGTCCTATATAGTATATTATGATGCCTCACGAGTTGGACTCGGTGCAGTTTTGCAGGACCGTAAGGTGATTGCCTACACATCCAGACAGCTGAAGGTACATGAGAAGAACTATCTTGTTCATGATCTGGAGCTATGTGCCATTGTTCACGCCTTGAAGATTTGGCGTCATTACTTATATGGGGTTCCTTGTGAGATCTACACTGATCACAGGAGCTTGCAGCACCTGCTTAAGCAGAAGGACCTGAATATGTGTCAGAGGAGATGGTTGGAGCTACTGAAGGACTATGATATTACTATTCTCTATCATCCGGGCAAGGCTAATGTGGTTGCCGATGCCTTGAGTCGCCGGGCAGAGAGTTTGGGGAGTTTGGCATATCTACCAGCTTCGGAGAGGCCTATGGCGATGGATGTTCGGGCTTTAGCCAGGCAGTTTGTTAGACTGGATCTTTCGGAGCCTCGCCGGGTTTTGGCTTGTGTGGTTTCTCGGTCTTCTCTATTTGACCGCATCAGGGAGCGTCAGTTCGACGACCCTCATTTGCTTATCCACCAGGATAGAGATCGGCGTGGTGATACTCGAGATGTTACCATTGGGGATGATGGAGTTTTGAGGATGCAAGGGCGTATTTGTGTGCCCAATGTAGATGATCTTCGAGAGCTGATTCTAGTAGAGGCCCATAGCTCGCGGTATTCCATCCATCCTAGTGCTGCGAAGATGTATCAGGACTTGAGACAGCATTACCGGTGGAGGCGGATGAAGAGGGATATAGTTGATTATGTTTCTAGGTGCCTCAACTGCCAGCAGGTGAAGTATGCTCATCAGCCTCCGGGTGGGTTAATGCAGCAGATTGAGATTCCAGAGTGGCTATGGGACCGCATCACCATGGACTTTGTATCTGGGCTTCCACGGACTGTGAGGAAGTTTGATTCCATTTGGGTCATTATGGATCAGCTGACCAAGTCCGCCCACTTCATACCAGTGAGCACTACTTATTCATCGGAGCGACTGGCGGAGATCTACATCAGGGAGATAGTTCGGTTGCATGGTATTCCAGTTTCCATCATTTCAGATAAAGGCACTCAGTTCACTTCAAGGTTTTGGAGAGCCGTACAGCAGGAGTTAGGGACTCGGGTGGAGCTGAGCACAACGTTTCATCCCCAGACTTATGGTCAGTCGGAGCGCACTATTCAGATTTTGGAGGATATGCTCCGTGTGTGCGTGATTGAGTTTGGAGGTTCATTGGATCATTTCTTGCCATTGGCGGAGTTTGCTTATAACAATAGTTACCAGTCTAGTATTCAGATGGCACCGTATGAGGCTCTATATGGTAGGAGGTGCAGGTCTCCCGTGGGTTGGTTGCAGCCGGAGGCCAGACTGCTAGGTACGGATATGGTTCGGGATGCAATGGACAAGGTCAAAGTGATTCAGGACAGACTTTGTGCAGCCCAGTCTAGGTAGAAGAGTTATGCGGACAAGAAGGTCCGCGATGTGGCTTTTATGGTTGGCGAGCGAGTTCTGCTTCGAGTCTCACCTATGAAGGGCGTTATGAGGTTTGGGAAGAAGGGGAAGCTGAGTCCTAGATTTATTGGTCCTTTTGAGATTTTGAGGCGTGTTGGGGAGGTTGCTTATGAGTTGGTGTTGCGACCAAAACACTCACGCAAGTCTACGTAATCGACAAGTAGTATAGTAATAAGTAAAGTATCATTCCCACGAGGAATTTTTATTAACTTATTGACTGATATTAAATTAACTAATTCTAAATTTATGCTATATAATTCGAAAATATATAAGAGCCACAATATTTTTATAATAATATAGACGAATATATTCCAGGGTCATGGACTTGCTAGTAATCATGCTATTTTTCTACTTAGAATCGATTTATTAAATTATCCGGGTTATTGATTATAAGGTTAATAATATTCATAAGAATCTTTCGAGTTGTTTTAATACCTATATGTCTATGGTATTAATATTAACAAGAATGCATTTCCAACTCTTATTTTTCAAAAAAAACAAGGCAATTAAGTATATGTCTATCTTAATTGCAAATCTTTCACCCGATGCCCGAGATTCAAATCTTGTTCTATTTGATTTTATATGCAACCAAGAATTTCCTTTGTCAAGTTTAATTCAAAGTTCGTAAATAATATTTCACTGTTAGCTACGCAGTAAAATAATTAAGATCAAAATCAAATAAACAACCCATATCAATAACTTCAATAAAATCAATCTAAGCTTCAAATAACAAGATCAACTAACATCGATGACCCTAGAATATTAGAGTGTTTAGCTACTCATGTTCATACTAAAATCAACAATATTAGTATCTAACATACTACAAAGAAAATACAAGATGAAGGTTTAGATGAACTCTTTAATTTGTTGCTCCAAAGTCTTGATCTTCAATTTCTTGCTTAGCTCCAAGAGGACTTCAATGATTTCTCTTCTCAAAATCTTCTCTCTAGAATGAATAGTGTAATTCCACTCTCATTCAATGTAAAAATATGTTCTCTCAATTATGCATCTTTTCCTTATTTTTATCCCTTAGTGGAATCCACCCCTTAGTGACAAAATAGTCACTCAATAATGCATTTCCGGAACTGGACTAGCGCGGGCACGCTACTGCCTGCGCTAGTAGGGTAACATTCTATCCGAATTTTTGGACTAGCGCGGGCACGCTAATGCCCGCGCTAGTGGTGTTTGTGCTCCTTTGTCCTCTTTTGCTCAATTTTCCACATTGTTTACCATCATAAACTCTCACATGCTTAATTAACTCCTGTGAAACATTCAAATCACAATTAGAGCTAACTTTATCATTAATTATAATCATATGACAGTAATTTCTTCTTAATTTAGAGCATATATATATGGGCTATATTACACAATTTAGCCCATTATCAACACCCCATACTTAATTTATTACTAGTCCTCGAGCAATCACATTAAACTTATAAAAGAGTCATCAACTCAACCATTTTACCTTAATGCTTGACACCTAGAACAAAACTCATACATTACACCTAGTAATATAACATTCTAGTTTTTGGACTAACTTTCAAGTGCTACACAATATTCACACTTCTTTGAATTACTCTATACAGAGATCAAGATTTGCTTATCTGTCACGAATCATATGCCCTCACAATTTTATTAACATTACATATATCAATACGTACAAGAGAGCTCCATAATTATCTACAACAAGAAAGATTCACTCACACTCACAAAAGAAGTCACATGCATGCAAGTGGTACCATAAGCTTGCCCTTAATGTAAATCTCTACTAATGCAGGCTTGTTCGATCAAAAATCAATTAGGACTTTTTCTTCTGGTTGTTATGTAGGTTAAGGAGCTGGTAGGATTTATTTTGGGACTAGTGACTAGCACTCGTAAGCACTTTAACACATTACTCAATCATTTTTAGCGCAAATTCTTCAATCTTAATAACAATTACATCAATCAATTCACTCCTAGCAGTGTTCCATCTTTCTTTTATGCACTGCTTTAATTCACACTCCACTGGCAGCAAAAAAACAATATACATATATTTTTACAATTTCTTTTTTTTAAATACATATTTCAATTCACCTTTCTAACTTTCATTGGTTCCGTTCACAAACCACCCCACACTTAGTTCCTTTGTACTTCTTTTAGCGCTCATTTTACAATTAAAGTGCTTTAAGAGGTTAAAGGAATCAAAATAGCAATTAAGAACAAAAATGGTATAGGCTTGTAATGTGGGTGCCAAATAAAGGTTTCAAGGCTAGAAATAGTTAACTAGGGATAGATTTTATTTGATTTAAGCAATTGAGTTCAAAAAGATCAAGCAAAGCCTAACATCATTTTTGAAAACCGAGTGTCACCTAAAATTTCGCTTCAATTCACATACTAGGCAAGTTCTAGACACACTTACACTACATGGACTATGCAAAAAAAATCTCACCACACATGGCATACGATTCATTAAGATTAACTCATCGAGACACTCTATTATGAGTACTCATTTCAGTAGCAAACATGCAATTAAGGCACTTTCAGTCAAATTCCTTTAAAACTAAATATTATATTCTAGGATCTAATGTGTTCAGGTGTATTAGCAATAAGGATTCTCTTTCATTTATAGCTTGTAATTCTTTATTTTAATACACAAAGTATAAATTAAAAACTACCTATGCCCGGTTCAAAATAAGCCCTTGGAAAAAAATCGTGGCTCAAAGAAAAACCAAAGGGGGATTTGTTACCTACGCAAAATATTTTACACTATCTACTCTATATGACACAAACATATACTTTAAACAATATTAATTTGAACAATATTAAATCACCAAACATTTAACTTCAAAAAATTCAAAACATCGCTCCAAAACAATACTAATGACAACAATACTAATGTTCTAACAAACCAAACAATACTAACATTCTAACAATAATAAACTAGCCAAAATAATCCACAATACCAAACAAGATAAAAACAAATATAAAATGTTGCAAAAGGGGCTCCTCCACCCCACACTTAAAATTGAAGACATGTCCCCATGTCTTCCATTGAAAGTATAAGTTTAAGCAAAAATACTTCCCCGAAGCCTTAATCTTGATCAGAGACAGAATTGGCATCGACATTGCATGCCCTACCCAAAGCTCGAAGCCAGCCCATTATCCTCTTTTCTGACTTCTTTTGTTGAGTTTGCATTTGCCCAACACTCCCGGCCAGATCATTCATTGAAGTCTTTATTTGTTCGATTTCTTGCTCCATACGGTCTAACAGTTGTCCTCGAGTGGCCCTAGACGGGCCAGCAACATCTGAAACCTGTGGTTCAACACGCTGGGCTTCATCCCCTATTTCTGCATCAGTTGCTTCAGCTTGTTGGGTTTCCTCCTCATCATCATCGCTTTCGTCAGAATCATCACCATCCAAATCTGCTGCTTGAAGTCCTCTCTACCCGTGGTGACCCTTTCTGCCGTGAATGGATTCATTTGTCTCAATCGACCATCAATGTCTAGATTGTTTTGCATATTAGCCTGCAAACAAAATAGTGTTACCAGTGATGGATAGTACATACCATACCTTTGAATTCGAACTCTCTGGAACATCTCATTGTGCATCAAATGTGGCACATCAAACAATCTTCCACTCATGAGGCACCAAATTAAGCAAGCTCGAGGTTTGTTCACCTCTGTCAAATTCTTTGATGGTAGCAAACGACTATTAATGAAGTACAACCAACGCCTAGCTTCAAACTTGAGGGCGTTGTCATGAAACTTTCTCCCATATTTAAACCACTATATTCGAGCCTCCGGTCGACAAATGACGTCAGTGAAGGTTTCCCATAGAGTATATTATCTATTGTTTGCTGGGTATGCATCTATGGTCCTCTCATCCCATGGTGGCAGCCTGTATGCCGCCCTAATTGTCTCCACGAATGCATTGACTAACCGTCTACACACCGTAACATTGAAATCATTATGCTCCGGGAGATTTGCATAGAATTCCCATACAAGCATCATGTTTCCAATGATTGGCTCTTCAAAGAAAATGTAAAGTCCCCGCCTCATCAGTTCTATTGGTATGTTGGGGCAGTAGTTTGCCAACGCAATAGCATCCATTGCTTGCTCTGGTATGATACTCTTGGCTTCTTTTTTATGAAATATGTCCTCCGCTTTTGCAGATAAAATTTCTGGCTGTTAAAGGGCTGGGCATCAACAGATCTGCGTGGCCTTCTCCCAACATTTGTTGTGGCTGGGCGTCTGGATGAAGAAGCTTCTGATGGGCGCTTACGAGGAGCCATTAGACTTGCCAAAAAGTGAAGGTTAACATTGTTCATTCAGGTGATCAATCCGGACTACTTAGACTTCATCACGAAATTGATCACAATACTACCTTCATAGAAACATTTTATCAAACATGTTGTGAGCATGTTTGATGTTATGCCTTAAACAACATTCTACAAGGATGTTTTCATCCACAACAACCAATCAACATTACTACTTTACAAACTATATAACACTAAAATTTTCAGCCCAAATTAAGAACAAAATATGCCACAATATATATATATATATATATATATATATATATATATATATATATATATATATATATATATATATATATATATATATGACATCTGACATTACAACTAAAATAGGGGTGTTATTTCAAGTTACCATCTACATTCATATGAACAATATAGTAAAGAAACAAAATTCTACATAATGATACTATTTACATGATTAATTCTAACAATAAGTTACATAAATAAACTTAATCTATAAACTAAGAAGGCAACCTTTCTTTTTACAAAGAAAATTAAGAAAAACAAAATACATACAAAATTAAAAAGAAAATTCAAGTCAGAAACACCAAAGAAAGAAAGAGAGAAAAGCTTACCTTAATGGAGATGGTCTTGGGAATTTTGGAAGATTTAAGAGTTGGAGAAATTAATTTTTGAAGAAGATGAGAGAAAAGGCATTAGGGTTAGAGTAGATAGTGAGAGGAATGGGTGTTTTATGATTTTTGGGGTTGGGATATGCTAGTACACTTAAAAACATTTAAAAAACGCGGACATTTCACTGGACTAGCGCGGTCGCGCTAGTCTAGCGCAGGTTAAGGCACAACGTGAGCCCATTAGCGCGGGCTCTAGCGTGGGCACTAGCGCGGCCGCGCTAATGGGGTTTTTTTTAATTATTTTTATGCACAATGCAATCATACCTTAGCACCCCTCCTTGTTGTCCTACAATTATCAACACATAATTAACACCCAAACAAACTAAAAACGAAGAAAATAACACACTCAAAAATGACAAATATCGCTACTATTGATTTGCCTCCCAACAAGCGCCTGATTTACTGTCGCGGCACGACTTCACAATTCATCAAATATCATTTAATTCTATCGAGGTCTTGTGATGATTAATGTCACCACCCCAATAGTCTTTCACCCTTTGTCCATTCACCAGAAAAGTTTCACTTGAGTTTTTTTCCTTTAATTCTATTGCTCCATAGGGACTCACACTTACCACCACAAAAGGTCCTGCCCAACGAGATTTGAGCTTTCCCGGAAAGAGTTTCAACCGAGAATTGAATAACAGAACTTGTTGCCCCGGCTCAAACTCACGATGTTGGATATGCTTATCCTGCCATCTCTTGGTCCTTTCTTTATATAATTTGGCATTTTCATAAGCATTCAATCTAAACTCATCAAGTTCGTTGAGTTGTAGCAGCCTTTTTTCACCAGCTAAATCCATATTCACATTTTACTTTTTGATTGCCCACTACGCTTTGTGTTCAAGTTTAATAGGCAAATGACATGCCTTTCCATAAACTAACCTGTATGGAGAAGTACCTATTGGACTTTTGTATGCAGTTCGGTAGGCCAACAAAGCATCTTCTAGTTTAACAGACCAATCCTTCCTGTTTGCATTAACTATTTTCTCCAAAATTTGTTTTATCTCTCGATTAGACACTTCAACTTGACCACTCGTTTGAGGGTGGTACGCAGTATCAACTTTGTGTTTTACCCCATATTTTGATATAACATTTTTAAACAGTTTGTTGCAAAAGTGTATTCCTCCGTCACTTATCAACACCCTTGGAGTTCCAAAGCGTGTGAAAATGTGTTTCTTAACAAAACTTACCATAACTTTTGCTTCATTCGTAGGAAGAGCAATGGGTTCAACCCACTTAGACACATAGTCTACTGCAACCAAAATGTATCTATGACCATTAGAACCTGGAAATGGTCCCGTAAAGTCAATTCCCCAAACATCAAACAATTCCACCACCAAAATATTCTGCAAAGGCATCTCATTTCTCTTTGTGATTGTACCTGTTCTTTGACACTTGTCACAAGTTTTAACAAACGCATGAGCATCTTTAAATAAGGATGGCCAGTAAAAACCTGATTGGAGAACCTTTTGTGTTGTTCTATCTCCACCATGATGACCTCCATATGTAGAAGCATGACAGTCATGCAAGATGGTATTCATTTCTGCTTCAGGGACACACCTTCTTACCAATTGGTCAGCACATTATTTGTAGAGAAAGGGCTCGTCCCACATATATGATTTCACATCACGGAAGAATCTTCTCCGTTGATCAGCTATGATTTCTGATGGCATCACCCCACTTGCAATATAATTTACAAAGTCAGCACACCATGGAGTTTCATCAGATGTGATGGCTAGCAGATGTCCATCTGGGAACGTTTCTTTTATTGAGTCCCCTTCAATCACATGGCCCATGTTTTCCAATCTGGACAAATGATCTGCCACTTGATTCTCCGTACCTTTTATATCTCGTATCTCCAAGTCAAATTCCTGCAAAAGAAGAACCCATCGGATTAGTCTTGGCTTTGCATCTTTCTTTGTGACTTTAGTTCCTACTAGGTAGGACCTAAACTTATCAAATGCCCAAACTACTGCAAGTAATTCTTTCTCGGTGACAGTGTAATTCATTTGAGCGGGATTGAGAGTTCTGCTCGCATAATGAATGGAGTAAAAAAATTTCTCCTTCCGCTGTCCCAACATAGCACCAATGGCTATGTTACTTGCATCACACATTAATTCGAAAGGCAATTCCCAATCTGGAGCAACAATAATTTGTGTAGTGACTAATCTTCTTTTAAGCTCTTCAAATGCTTTCAGACAAGCATCATCAAACTTGAATGGTGTATCTTTCTCAAGGAGTCTGCAAAGAGGAGATGAAATTTTTGAGAAATCTTTAATGAATCGTTGATAAAATTCTGCATGGCCTAGAAAACTGCGTATGCCCTTAACAGATATGGGTGGGGGCAATTTTTCAATTGCTTCCACCTTTGCTTTGTCTACTTTCAATCCGTTCTTGGACACTTTGTGTCCTAGGAAAATATCTTCTCTTACCATGAAATGGCATTTTTCCCAGTTTAGGACCAAGTTAGTCTCTTCACATCTAGCTAGCACTTTATCGAGGTTCGTTAAATGTTTATCAAAAGAATATCCGAAAACAGAGAAATCATCCATAAATACTTCTACAAACCTCTCGACCATATCAGTGAAAATGGCTATCATACACATTTGAAATGTCATAGGTGCATTGCAAAGACCAAAGGGCATTCTCTTGAATGCATATGTGCCATAAGGACACGTAAAAGTGGTCTTTTCTTGGTCCTCTGGGCTATAGTAATTTGATTGTACCCAGAGTAACCATCCAGGAAGTAGTAGTACTCCTGGACAGCCAATCTATCAAGAATTTGGTCCATGAATGGGAGAGGAAAGTGGTCCATCCTGGTGGCATTATTTAGTTTTCTATAGTCAATGCAAATTCTCCACCCTGTAACAGTTCTTGTTGGGATTAAATCATTATTCTCATTAACTATCACATTTATTCATCCTTTCTTAGGGACACAATGCACTGGACTCACCCATTTGCTGTCAGAGATAGGGAATACAATACATGCATCAAGCCATTTGATCACCTCTTTTCTTACCACTTCTTTCATGTTGGGATTGAGGTGACGTTGGTGTTCTATACTTGGTTTGTGTCCTTCCTCTATTAGGATTTTGTGCATGCAAAAAGCAGGACTGATACCTTTAATGTCTGACATTGTCCACCCAATGGCTCTCTTGTGCTCTTGCAATACTCTCAACAATTTTTCCTCCTGCAATTTAGATAAATCAGAAGAAATCATAACAGGCAATGTATCAGAACTACCCAAATAAGCGTAATGCAAGTGAGATCGGAGTGGTTTAAGTTCCAATTTCGGGGCTTCCTCAATTGATGGCTTTGGAGGAGGTCCATGTGGCCTGTTTAACGGTTCAAAAGGATATGTCCCTTGCAAGTATGCACAAGATGTATCAAGGATGTACATTATCTCTTCAACCTCTTCATGAGTTGCCAAATTATCAAACATTGTAAGTGCTTTCTCTAACGAATCGTTGAGATACACACTTGGATCATGATTTTTTTCATCATTCTCAATCACTGATATCATAGAAATTTCCTCATATTGACAAGGAAGTTGGATTGCTTTGTATACATTGAACACCGCTTCCTCATCATCTACCCTCAAAATCATCTTTCCTTCTTTCACTTTAATGATTGCATCACCAGTAGCTAACAGAGGTCGCCCTAATATGATTGGAACCAATTCATCTGCTTCATAATCAAGAATAATAAAATCAGTAGGGAAGATGAATTTTCCAATTTGTAGCAATAACCCCTTCAGAGTGTGCTATAGACATGTCTGCTAACTGTAACATCACAGTAGTTGGCCTAGGAGCTCCAAGACCCAATTGTTTGAATAATGATAAGGGAATCAAACTTATGATTTCCCCTAAATCACAAAGAGTCCGGCCTACAACAATATCACCAATGCGCACAGGAATTGTAAAGCTGCCTCGATCTTTAAGCTTTTAAGGAAGCTTGTTTTGGACCCTGGCAGTGCACTCCTCAGTAAGTGCAACTGTCTCATATTCAGTCAATCTTCTTTTGTGAGCCACTATATCTTTAATTTACTTAGAATACTTAGGAATTTCACGAAGTACATCAACAAGTGGAATGTTTAATTGAACCTGGCTCAACATAGAAAGGAATTTACTGAACATGCGATCATCATTCTTCTTTTGAAGTCTCTGGGGAAAAGGTGGAGGTGGCCTTGGGACTTCCACTGGTTCAAGACTTTCAGTAGTCTTCTTTGGATCATTTTTCACTTTAGGGATCATATCTTCCTCAGGCACAAATTAATCTTTCTTTTTCTTTGAGACTTCCTCAAGTTCTTTCCCGCTTCTAAGTGTTATAGCACTTACCTGTGGGTTCTTTTCTGTATCACTGGGAAGAGTTCCTGTAGGTCTAGTATTCTGGTTCGTTGCTATCTGCCCCATATGCCTTTCTAGATTTCTGACATCAGTCCTGAGCTGCTGATTGTCAATCAACAACTTTTTCAACAAATTATTTGTGCTCTCTTCCACTTGCTGAGGTGGTCTCTGAGGCTGGTTAAAACCCCCTTGCGGCCTGTATTGATTTTGATTTTGCTGATTTCCACCCCATGAGAAGTTAGGATGATTCCTCCAATTTGGATTGTAGGAATTTCCATATTGTGCGTGCTGATTTGTTGGGCCTCTATTTTGTTGTACCACATAATAGAGAGATTCTGGATTCGTAGAGCACATATCACTTGTATGGCTATCACCACACATTTCACAGCAAATAGTCATATGTTATACCTGTTGCATGGGTTGTGGTTGTTGCATTGTCATCCTTGTCATCTGGTTGGATAGCCTTGCAATTTTAGCTCTCATTGCCGATACATCATCAAGCTCAAGTAACCCTGCTGATTTTTGTTTCAATGCCTTTCTAGAATCTCCATCACCCTGCCAATTATTCTCATTTGAAGTAAATGTATTCAGCAAGTGTTGGATTCAGTGTAAGATTTTGCCATGCAACTTCCTCCACAAGCGGAATTAAAATTCATCTTTGAAGCTTCATCTAATTCATCTAAAAAAATGTGACCTAACACCTCGTCTGTTTGGCAATGATGAGGACAGTCCCTTAGTAACTTCTTGTACCTTTCCTATGCTTGACAAAGTGTCTCGCCAGAGCGTTGTTCAAACCCAAGAATTTGACTACTCAGCATCTTTGTCTTCTTGGTAGGAAAGAATTTAATTAAGAACTTCCTTACTAGATCATCCCATGTGCGGATTGAATTTGATGGTTCCTTATTTAACCACTCTTTAGCTTCCCCAAGCAGAGAAAAAGGGGAAGAGTGTCAGCCTTACATAGTCCTTGGAAACATTTGGATAATTGTAAGTATCCGTAATTTCCAGAAAATTCTGAATATGTCTTTGTGGATCTTCATGAGGTAGACCCACAAATTGCCCTGTAGACTGAATTAGGTGCACCATATATTGTTTCAGCTCAAAGTGCCCAGTAATATCAGGCTTCACAATAGCCTGAGTCATATTAGCCAGACTGGGTCTTGTGGCTTCAATCACCGCTCATTCCTCATTTCCTGCCATCACTGTTGGATGTGGTTGAATTTGAATGTTCAACTCTCCTTCTGTTCTATATCGAGCTCCCCACTCTCTACTTGTTCTATGAATTGTTCTTTCAATTTCAGGGTCAAATGGAAAGAGATTGTTTGTGCTTCTGCTCATCCGCATTCAAGAGAAGAACCTATATCACACAAACAAATATATGAAAATTTCTTTTTATATTTTCTATTAACAACTACAAAATAGTAAAACAGTCAAGGAGTTAATTTCAAATTTCGCGGCAACGGCGCCAAAAACTTGTTGCGACCAAAACACTCATGCAAGTGTACGTGATCGACAAGTAGTATAGTAATAAGTAAAGTATCGTTCCCACGAGGAATTTTTATTAACTTATTGACTGATATTAAATTAACTAATTCTAAATTTATGCTATATAATTCGAAAATATATAAGAGCCACTTTATAATACACTTAATAATGTCACAATTATTCAAGATGAAATTACTACAACCAATTCACAATATTTTTATAATAATATGGACGAATATATTCCAGGGTCATGGACTTGCTAGTAATCCTGCTATTTTTCTACTTAGAATCAATTTATTAAATTATCCGGGTTATTGATTATAAGGTTAATAATATTCATAAGAATCTTTCGAGTTCTTATGAATCTATCTAAGTTAAATTAATACATATATGTCTATGGTATTAATGTTAACAAGAACGCATTTCCAACTCTTATTTTTCAACCAACCAAGGCAATTCAATATATGTCTACATTAATAGCAAATCCTTCACCCGATGCCCGAGATTCAAATCTTGTTCTATTTGATTTTATATGCAACCAAGAATTTCCTTTGTCAAGTTTAATTCAAAGTTCGTAAATAATATTTCACTGTTAGCTACGCAGTAAAATAATTAAGATCAAAATCAAATAAACAACTCATATCAATAACTTCAATAAAATCAATCTAAGCTTCAAATAACAAGGTCAACTAACATCCATGACCCTAGAATATTAGAGTGTTTAGCTACTCATGTTCATACTAAAATTAACAATATTCGTATCTAACATACTACAAAGAAAATACAAGATAAAGGTTTAGATGAACTCTTTAATTTGTTGCTCCAAAGTCCTGATCTTCAATTTCTTGCTTAGCTCCAAGAAGACTTCAATGGTTTCTCTTCTCAAAATCTTCTCTCTAGAATGAATAGTGTAATTCCACTCTCATTCAATGTAAAAATCTGATCTCTCAATTATGCACATTTTCCTTGTTTTTATCCCTTAGTGGAATCCACCCCTTAGTGACAAAATAGTCACTCAATAATGCATTTCCGGAACTGGACTAGCGCGGGCACGCTACTGGCCACGCTACTGCCCGCGCTAGTAGGGTAACATTCTGTCCGAATTTTTGGACTAGCGCGGGCACGCTAATGGCCGTGCTAATGCCCGCGCTAGTGGTGTTTGTGCTCCTTTGTCCTCTTTTGCTCAATTTTCCACATTGTTTACCATCATAAACTCTCACATGCTTAATTAACTCCTGTGAAACATTGAAATCACAATTAGAGCTAACTTTATCATTAATTATAATCATATGACAGTAATTTCTTCTTAATTTAGAGCATATATATATGGGCTATATTACACAATTTAGCCCATTATCAGTTGGCCTTACCTCCCAGCCTAGCCGGAGTCCACCCCGTATTTCATGTCTCTATGCTTCGGAGATACCATGGTGACCCGTCGCATGTGTTGGATTTCACTTCTGTTCAGCTAGACGAGGATATGTCTTATGTTGAGGAGCCAGTGGCCATTCTAGACAGACAAGTCAGGAAGCTAAGGTCAAAGAACATCGCTTCAGTAAAGGTGCAGTGGCGGGGTCAGCCGGTCGAGGAGGCGACTTGGGAGACCGAGCAGGATATGCGCAACCAGTACCCTCATCTCTTCACCACTCCAGGTATGTTTTCTATGCTTGTCCGAGGACAAATGAATCTTTAACTGTTCCCCTAAGTTCATCTCTCCTATTGTGGTTTGCCGGGAGGGTCGGTTCTGGAATTTGGAGTGTTTTGGGACACTTAGTCCCTAAATAGGAGCTTTATAGTTGGAAAATGGCCCGTATTTAGAACAGTATTAAGACGACCTCGGAACAAAAATCTGATGGTTCCATTAGCTCCGTTAGGTGATTTCGGGGTTAGGAGAGCATTCGGAATGTATTTTGGAGGTCTGTAGCACAATTAGGCTTGAAATGCCAAAGTTTGAAATTTTGGCGAATCCATACGTTAGGTGAGATTTTGATCAAGAGGTCGGAATGGAATTCCGACAATTTCTGTAGCTTCGTTATGTGATTTTGGATATGTCCGCAAATTTTCAGGTCATTTGGACATCGTTTGGTCGGGTTTTCGATTCAATGTTGATTTCGGAAGTTTAGATGAAAACTTAGGCTTGAATCCGCTATAATTCGATGTTTTATGTGTTTAAGGATATGTTTTTATCATTGGAACAAGTTCGAATAAGGTATTAGGATGTGTTGATGTGTTTGGATGAGGTCTTGGGGGCCTCGGAGTGTTATCGGATGGTTAAACGGGAGGAAAACATGGAAATTGCAGGTTTGGGAGTTCTAGTTCTGTTGTTTTCACTCCTGCGGAAATGGGGGCGCAGGGGCGAGTCCGTAGGAGCAGATAAGGGAGCGCTGAGGCGGGTTGGTTCGCAGGGGCGGATCTTTGTCCGCTGAGGCGATATCGCCGGTGCGAGGGTGAGACCGCAGAAGCGGTCAAGAGGCAGATTTGGGAAGATCCACAGAAGCGGATGCTCGATCGCTTATGCGTGTCCGCAGAAGTGGACTCTGGTGCACAGGAGCGGGATTCTTCACAGGAGCGGCGGTTCGATCGCGGACGCGGACACGCGGAAGCGTCCCTGGGCTCGCAGAAGCGGGAAGGGCCAGTTAGGCCTGGGTTTCGCAGAAGCGACCACATGGTCGCGGAAACGGTCTCGTGGAGACGGAAATCGCAGAGGGTTTAATTATATCAGAAGATAGAAATTTCAGAACATTTCAAAATATTTGGGGCTCGGCTTAAGAGGCGATTTGGGCGATTTTGAAGGGAAATTCAAGGGGATTCTTCAGATAATCAACTATGGACTCAAATTATGGTTTTGTATTGATAAATTATGCAATTATCTCATGAAATTGGAGGAATTTGGGGTATATCATGGGGGGTTTTCACCGTAGGCTTGAATTTTAGAAAAATCAAGGGTTTGAATGGGCAAATGGAGTCCGAATTTGGTAAATTTTATATAATTAGACTCATATTGAGACGAGGGTTCTGAATATGTAACTTTCGTAATTTTTCGAGAAGCATACCAAGAGTCGGGTTTTGGCAACTTGTGGGTTTTGGTGTATTTTGAATTGTTTTGATTGGGTAATGCCCAATTGGCCTATTTTGATGTGATTCTATTGATTTTTATGAGATACTACACATGTGAAGGCTGACATTGGCGGCAAGAGAGTTGCCTCTTAGCAGTTTTGTACCGGAGTCGAGGTAAGTGACTTGTCTAACCTCGTGTGGGGGAACCTTCACCCCTAGGATATTATTTGATAGTTTAAATGCCTTGTACGCGAGGTGACGGGCGTGTACATGCGCTGGTTGTTGTAACACACTTTACTTGAATTGTCTGATTAGTGATATTCATGTTCTTAGATGATTAAATTGTTACATTTACCCGGTATTCGTTAGAAAATCATGATTAGATCGGAATTCACTGTCTAATTGCCTGATTGTCTTACTTGAACTTCGTGATAATTGTTGGCACTAGTTTTGGTGAAGTTGTATATATTTTTCTCTGTGCGTTTCTTTATTTGTTGTGTTGGTGGACTGCGGGTTCGATTCTTGGATATCCCAGGGCTGTTGGTTCGATTCCTAGATACCCGGAGTGGTAGTGTTTGTGGACTGCGGGTTCGATTCCCAGAGACCCGAAGTTTATTGATATATTATTGAGATATGGATAGCGGGTTCAGTTCTTCCTGAGATCATTGAGACACATCCTGAGGTATTGAGACACGGGCTGCGGGTTCAATTCCCGGAGACCCAAGGATACTGATATTGGGACTGGGGGTTAAATTCCTGTAGCTCCTAGATTGCTGATTATAGAGTGGGACTGTGGGTTCAATTCCCACAGGTCTTGGACTTGCTGGTTTGAGTTTTGTTGAGCTGGTTACTTGTAGTTAGTTATTTGTAGTCTGTTGTAGTAATTACCTTATTGATGATACTTCAGATTTATTCTCACATATTCCTGCTTATTACTGTTTTGATTTTATGTTATTGTTCTCTCGGTAGGGCCCTAACCTTCCTCGTCACTACTCCATCGAGGTTAGGTTTGGCACTTACTGAGTACCGTCGTGGTGTACTCATGCTACTCTTCTGTACACTTTTGTTGTACAGATCCAGGTACATCAGGACAAGCTCATACTAGGTGATTCAGCAGTACATTTGGAGACCTCGAGGTATGATCTGCTACGTCTGCGGATCCGGAGGCCCTCCTTTTATTCTGATAGTGATAGTAGACATTTTCCCTTATTTCGTTGTTTTTAGATACTCTTGATGTATAGAGCCACAGTTGTACTTCCCTTTTTTGTCTGTATTACCCGTGGGATTCCGGGTCTTGGTGGTATGTTATATAATGTGGTTGACGAGTGTATGTGCCAAGCGGCACTGATTACATTCCTTTTTTATATTGTTTTTCGCTATTTCTTGTTTAATGTTCATAAACTTGTATATTCTGCAACATGTTAGACTTACCTAGTCGCGGGGACTGGGTACCGTCATGACAGGTTCACGATTGGTGAACTAGGGTCGTGACAGTACCGATCCCTCAGACTCTACTAAGGTTGTTCGTGAGTTATGAGACCTGTGCAACCTAGTGCTCTGATACCAACTTGTCACGACCTGGATTTCCCATCATCGGGAGTCATGATGGTGCCTACTAGAGGAAACTAGGCAAGCCAATTCTTACTTACATTTCCATTAGTTACAACCCTCTTTATAAAATGTTTAGAAATAATACTAGGATTATAGCGGAATATATTAAATTTAGCGGAAGACTTGGCAAATTTTACTAGATACGATGCAGAAACCCAAACACGATACACTACCAAAGAACTGGTGTCACAATACTCACGTACTACTAAGAATAATACACATAACCATCTGAAAGAAATATAAACAGTTTATCTCGAATACATGAGATAACAGACTGAAAAGTAAAGATAGAGGAGACAATGGGTCCTGCAAACGCCTGCAAGGCTAGCTCAAAATCTCGGTGGTCGAAATATCAACAATCGTGCTACTGTCGCTTCTGCTGTCCATAACCTATATCTGCGCAAAAAGAGCGCAGTGTGTAGTATCAGCACAACCGAACCCATGTGCTGGAAAGTGCCTGGCCTATCCCAACGAAGTAGTGACGAGGATAAGACCAGACACCCACATAAACCTGTACAGTTGAAATATATACATATACAACAGCAGGAAACATTATCGAACATTTATAAGGAAAGAACATGCTCTAAAGTATCAACCAATAATATATAATATCAGAAATAATCTGAACAATGGAATAAAACTTACTTTCATGTCTCAATTCATTTTCATTTCCTATATTGTGGTAGGCATACCACTCGCTCCCAGATTTAATAATAGGCTGCCGGCAACTATGGTCAATACTAACAATTATATAACTTTGTGGTCGGCGTGCCACACAATCTCATTTTCTTATTATATAAGTAGTCGGCGTGCCACACAATCCCATTTCTCTAATATATAAGTGGTCGGCGTGCCACACAATCCCAATTCTTTAATATGTAAGTGGTCGGCGTGCCACACGTTCTCAATTCTTTAATATATATTACCGGCATTGAACTAATAATCTCTGATCAACAATATGTATATAAATGTAGTACCGGTATTAAACCAATAACCTTCAATTTCAAAAACATTTATATTACCACTGTAAAACCAATAATTTTGTAATTCAGTAATATTTATATTGGTATTAAATCAATAAATAATAACTAATCAACGATATATGTATGTTACCGGTGTGGCACCAATAATCTTTAATCAATAATTTATATATTACTGGTATGAAACCAATAACAATTCCTTTCATATAATCACATAAGATTAATAGAAATTTAATCCATTTAAGACCCACGGTCAGGCTCGACCCCCAACGTACAGATAATCGTCACCATGCCTATACATCGGACTCTACACATCACAATTAACACATAAACTCAATTCCTATTCCATCAAGCTAGGATAGATCAAACACTTACCTCGAAAGTTTACGAACAATTCAATCCGTAGCAATGCATGTTCCTTTCGAATTTTGCTCCAATCCAATCGTATCCAAATATTTTGACGAAACACGCCCAAGAATCGACCCACTAAGCTTTTTGGAGAAGGGAGAGTTGAGAAAAATGGAATTTTTTCCCGTCTGTTCTATTTTTGCAGAACTTAAAATCACTGGGCGAATTTACTCTATGCAATCGCAGGGCCTGTGTTGCGATCGCACAGAAGAAAATAAGGTGGGCAGAAAAATTGCTCTATGCGATCGCGGAGCAGTAATGCAATCGCGAAGCAGTAATGCAATCGCATAGAAGGAAATTGGGCCTCAATATTTTACTCTATATGATCGCACAGGGATAATGCGATCGCATAGAAGATTTCCTAGACTTCATATTTACTCTATGCGATCGGGGGGTAGTTATGCGATCGCATAGAACAAACTGTTGGCAACTAAATTAACTATATGCGATCGCAGAAGGACCAATGCGATCGCATAGAACAATTTAATGACTTCCCAATTAACTCAATGCGATCGCAGACATACCTATGCGATCGCATAGAACAAAAACCTAAACACTAGCAACCAGCAAAAATACAAGATTTTTGTAAGTCCAGAACATCCCGTTATCTATTCGAAACTCACCCGAGCACTCGGGGCTCCAAACCAAATATGTATACTGACTCAAGAACATTATACGAACATGCTCGTGCGATCAAATCGCCAAAATAACATCAAAATCAATGAATTGAGCCTTAAAACTCAAGAATTCTTTCAAAATTTCATAACGTCCAAATTTTCCAATTTAAGGCTGAAACACGTCAAACGACGTCCGTTTTAAACCAAACTTTATAGGAAGCTCTTAACCAACATATATGACCCGTACCATGCATCGGAACCAAAATATGAGCTCGATACTTCAGTTTCATTTTTTGTAAACATTTTCAGAAAACAATTTAACAAAAAAATTCTTTTACCTGGGTTCTAGACCTCGGATTTTGATTCCTGACATACACCCAAGTTCCAAATTTTTCTACGGATTTTTGAGACCGTCAAATCACGGGTCCGGGTTCGTTTACCAAAAATATTGACCAAAGTCAACCATATCAATATTAATATCAAAATTCTTCAATTTTTTCACATATTTCATATATTTCAACATAAAAATTTTCGGGCTTCGCCCCCGAACTGCGCATGCAAATCGAGGCAACTATAAATGAGATTTTCAAGGCCTCATAAGCTCGAAATGATTGAGAAAACAAGTGATGACCCTTTAGGTCGTCACAGATTCTTACACGTACCTATAGGCTCGAAATCATTAGGCACCACACTTAACCCCTTGAATCCACTAGGACCATAACTGAGAGCCGCCGGCTCTTACTTGGCCCAAATAAATTCAACCGTATGTTTCCTTCAGGGGCAAGCATGCCCTCTTGATGGAGCACCCGAAAGAATCACTTCCCTTGGAAACCCACATCTGTACAAAGCACAAATCCTGAATCTTACCCCTTGTCTGAACATGAGCCCATAAGGCCAACCATAGCACGTATTTTGACAACTCATTGGCTCGAATTACCACATATGGTCCTTTCCCGTAGCTAAAATAACCCATCGTTATGCTAATAGCCAAAAATCTTGCAAGTAGTTAACCATGCAACCCAATCATACGCGCTGGAACTCTCCCACTTACCATGAAGCCATTATTTCACAACTCTGAAACTCATCCGTCCTCTATATCTCATATTGACATAACCTTGCGCAATCAACCACCAAGGTTCTCGAAACCTTTCTGTAAAACCTCATTCGTATATTCTAACTCATCAAACAGATTTTCACAACCACTCTCTTTGCTATATAATCGATTGAATTCTTTACATAAGCCTTGCTAACCACACGACCGCTAACCTGCTCACTTGGGTAACCCACGTATAGAAAGCTCCCTCCGACATCTTCCTACGCTACTGCACGGGGTATAATTACTACGACATCCATAACTTATCCTAAGTCCGAGCTCACTCTCTGGTTGCAAAAGTCCATTCATCCCTTGTGAACATCACCTACATTTGGGGCAACAACCTTCCAGTTCGGAGTTATGTTGCATCTTCCTTTCTTTTAAGCAGCTTCTTTTCGTTATCTCAAATCTCCTGCCGAATAACAACTCATACTTCAAATCGGATCCATAGACCCCAATCACCAACCACTAAAATTCTCAAATTGACCCAAACTCTTTTTAAGGCGCACCACTTTGAGCAAGCTCACTTCTTAATCAACTGCTCGACATGCACTTCCTACAAGCGGCGTTTTAAAAGTTTAAAACTGCACCTGACACTTCTCACACATATTTCTCATATTTTACTGCTCAATTATTTCCTTAATAAAATTTATCTTCTGGGCACTTGAACCCACAATTGCTGCAAACTTTACACCTTCCCGAAGGTCATCTTTCTTGAACCATCAAAATTTGAAGTACTGATTCAATCCTAAACCACTGTACACTACAATAGCTTATAGTTGTATCTCCGTCACTATTTCGTAATATCTTTCCCCAAAAGCGAATTGCAGAGGATCATAAAACCGACAAACTTAGTACATTCAATAAGGACAATGACCCTCATCATAGATAAAAAGTCCACCACGCTCGCAACCACCAAGTCTTGTTACCCCATCAACCAAAACCTTAACATTCTAAGCCCGATTGTCTGTCCTTTTTTGGGAATAAAATATCAAATCTCTAGATCATCCACTAAGTAAACCTCCCTTTAAGCCATTCACTGCCTCAACATGTACACAAACATCTTACCATCATATCAATAACGCAAACTAATCGCTCATAAGCACCATAACAACCTATTCCTAGTCTACAGGCTCCCAGAAGTACCACTACTGAGCTGAAATAATAGAATATCCTTCTACGAAGCGACGATAATAATTCTATCAACTCCTGTATCATATATGTAGTACCACTACGGTTCTTCAATTCTAAATTTATAACAAGCATTTCGCGTCACATAAGATTGAGTAGGAAGAAACAATGGCGTAAGCCTCACAGGAATCAAATCGCCCGATAAGAAATCAAGAAGGGAAGTACTCCTAACAGTCCTGCAACCTCCCGAGGATTAGTACAGACATCTCCACACCGATCCCCGAGACTCTACTAGACTTGATCATGACTCATGAGACCCTAGGAACCTAATGCTCTAATACCATGTTGTCATGACCTGAAATCCACTAAGGGTCGTGGTGGCGCCGGACACCGCTGTCAGGCAAGCCAATCAAGAATGCATAATTAAATTCTAGTTTTAGTATTTGGGGAAATCATTTTTCTTATACGTTAAACATTATATAATAAATAATTTTACAAAAAATGAACATAAGGTCGATAAAAGACTTAATACTGAATAATCCAAAAAATTCCCCCAGAACCCTATGTCACAAGTGCATGAGCATCTACTGATAAGGAAATAAAATACAACATCTATCTGAAATACAATGGATAGGAAATAAATACAATATACGGAAAGGGACTATACTAGCTGTGGGTCGCCTCGAATAATGCAACTTAGCTAGTCCTAGAATTATCCATGCTGCTACACTCAATAGGCCACTAGAGTTACATATACATGTGCAAAAAATGTCCCAAAGGTGTAGTATGAGTACGTAATCAACGTGTACAATGAGTATCCCATCTAATCTCGAAGAAGTAGAGACGAGATGGTCAACTTTGACATTTACTAGTGGTTGGATTTATCTAGCAATTACAACACAGAACAAGAAAACATGTAACACCTTCTCAAATAATAAGGAGGTTCCAAGATTTTACTTTTCATTATCTTATCGATTCGTATCAAGCCATGAAAAGCAATGTCAACAGTTAAAAATTCTCAAGCAACATATATATATATATATATATATATATATATATATATATATATATATATATATACACGCATAAATCATGCCGAGGCGACGGCCCGATCCAAAAGAAATAAAATATGCACTTGACGAGGGTCGATGACGCACCTATAGATGCATCTATTCAACCTGCCAAGGCGTTCGGTCCGTTCCATAAATAAACACAAACCCTACTCGTGAATCATGCTTGCGATGCAGGTACACATAGAGATACATGCTCAAACAGTCAATTAAGAACTTATCGGGGAATATTTAACCAAATAAAACCAAATCTCAATTAACAATTTTTAACAAATGAAGTTTAACCCCTTTAGAAATTCCCTTACTAATTCAATTTGATTTAAGCAATTCAAGCTATCAATGGATTCATAAATAATCCATCTATAACATGCTTTTGGGTCCTAACTTCCCGGACAATAGCATAATAGTAGCCACGCACGAACTCTCATCACCTCGTGCGTACGTAGCCCCTGAAAATAGGAGCACATAATCAATTATTTCACCTATGGGGACAATTTCCTCTTACAATGTTAGAAAGAAGACTTAGCTCACTTCGAAGATCAATAACAGGCATTCCACGCCCCTCCGAAGATTCTAATTTATGTTATTTATTCTCCACGCTCCATAACTAACCAACGGTTACGCGAATCCATTAATATATTCTCAAATATTCATTACCATCTAATTTGTAGCAATTCCTAACTCCGATCGAAAAGTTGACCAAAATGCCCTCGGGACCACTTGCGTAGAATCCAAACTTTTTCGAAGATAAAGATTACCCACCTTAGGAACTCAAATGTATAATTTTCACAAAGGTTCATACCCAAAATTATGGTCAAATTCCGAGAAATGTAAATTTCTAGGTTTTCCGCCAAAACCTCAAGTTTATACTAATCTAAATGCTTAAATCCATACATATTTGATGTACTCAACTAAAATTAGGTGGGGGTGACTCACCAACAATCTGCTTCTGTGGCTCCCTTTCCGCTTCTACGGGCTGTTTCTGTCGTTAAGCGACCACAGAAGCAAAAATACCAGCAACTAAATCCTTTAGCTGTCCAAAAATTCCAAATTTCGATCTGTTAATCGCCTAGAATCCACCCGAGGCCCCCGAGACCCCAACCAAACAATGCTAAAATCATGAATCCACCTCCAATCCAAACTCAATGAAATTCAAAATTTCAAACTTCTATTTCGATGTTTAAACCTATCAAATCTCGTCCGATTGACCTCAAATTTTTCACACAAGTCATATATTATATTACAGACCTATTTCAACTTTCAAAATAAGATTTGACCCTTATATCAAAAATTCGACTTCCGATCAAACTTCTCAAAACCTTCAATTTTCTATCTTTAGACAAATGATTTCGAAATGACCTACCGAACTCCGAATTCATTTCCGATCACGCCACAAACTCCAGATTCATCATACCGAGCTATTCATAGTATCAAAATCCCAAACGAACATCACTAACACAGAAATGCAGTTCAAGCCAATCTTATGAAATTTTTTTCTAAAATACTAACTTCCACAATAGGCGCCAAAACACTCCCGTGTTATGCAAAACCCGAACCGGGCATACGCCCAAGTGGAAAATGATCATACAAACCTGCTGGAACCTTCAAATCCCGATTCCGAGGTTGTTTACTCAAAATTCCACTCCTAGTTCATTCTTTCAACTTTAATTTTCTGAAATGAGAATCCTCTTTCAAAATCAACACTGAACTTTTCGAAATTCAATTTCGACCACACATATAGGTCATAATACCTCAGACGAAGCTGCTTAAAGCCTCTAATTATTGAATGGAGCACTAGAATTCAAAACGACCGATCGGGTTGATACACGATCGCACTCCCCGCAGTTAGGGCGTGACACATAGGGAGCACACATACATGAACAATTTTCTCCATAAGACCCACTATGCAGATCAAGGCAGCTTGAAGTAGTGGAGTAGCAATAACCTATAATAGGTCATGACTTGTCCTACTGGCTCAACAAGAAAAAATATCTCATCCTCTAGATCCATCAGAGGTTCAGTTGGTGCTGTTGTACGATAAATGTTAGTTGTTGTAGGAGCTATTTTGAGTGCCTTGGGTTGGTTAAGGCTCAAGCTCTACCTCAGGTTCTACCCCTCATAAAGAATACAACCTGGTGCTCCGGCTCTTGATCAGTTGTTGCTGGAACATGTGTCTTCACCTTTATAAGAGAATAAGAGAAGAAAGATTCAAAATTTAGGACGGAACAATCACACAACAAAGAAATAAATAAAGGGAAGTTTCCTGTGACGACCCAAAGGGTCATCACTTGTTTTATTAATCATTCCGAGCTTTTGAGGTCTTGAAAACCTCATTTATAGTTGCCTAGATTTGCGTGCACTGTCCGGGCACAAAGCTGGAAAATATTTATGTTGAAATATGTGAAATATGTGAAAAAGTTGAAGAATTTTGATATTAATATTGATATGGTTGACTTTGGTCAACATTTTTGGTAAACAAACCCGGATCCGTGATTTGACTATCTCAGAAAATCCGTAAAAAAATATGGAACTTGGGCATATGCCCGGAATTGAAATCCGAGGTCTAGAACCCCGGTAAAAGAATTTTTCTGTTAAATTGTTTTCTGAAAATGTTTAAGGAAAATGAAACTGAATTTTGATTAAAAAGTACTGGTATCGGGCTCGTATTTTGGTTCCGACGCCCGGTACAGGTCATATATATTGGTTAAGCGCTTCCTATAAAGTTTGGTTGAAAACGGACGTCGTTTGACGCATTTCGGCCTTAAATTGGAAATTTTGGAAATTATGAAATTTGAAAGAATTCTTGAGTTTTAAGGCTCAATCCATTGATTTTGATGTTATTTTAGCGATTTGATCACGCGAGCAAGTTCGTATGATGTTTTTGAGTTAGTGTGCATATTTGGTTTGGAGCCCCGAGGGCTCGGGAGTGTTTCGGAGGTGGTTCGGGGTGTTTTTGGATTTGAAAACACAACAGAAATTCTTCTGTTTCTGCAGAGGGATTTTGTTCTACGCGATCGCGGCCTCATCCACGCGATCGCACAGCATTGGCCAGTTCTTCTACGCGATCGCAGCATCCCTCACGCGATCGCGTAGCTTCCAGTTCTTCCCCCACGCGATCGCAGTCATGTTCACGCGATCGCATAGGCCAAATAGGCTGCCCGGTGAGTTTCCTCTACGCGATCGCAGCAACCCTCACGCGATCGCGTAGCTTCCAAATTTTTCTCCACGCGATCGCAACCTTTTGCACGCGATCGCATAAGAGGCCAGTCTTTCCTCTACGCGATCGCAGCCCAATTCACGCGATCGCGTAGGGTAAATTTTCGCCTAGAGAATTAATACCCAAAAAGAACACTTACGGGATTTTATCCCATTTTTACAAAAACCTTTCTTCTCCACAGCTCTTAGGCGATCTTTGAGGCATTTCTTCATCAAAGTTCATTGGGTAAGTATTGTTTAACTCGTCTTTTTCATTTTCATCAACATCAATCAAATTCTTAGGCTTAAACATGTGTAAATTGGTTGAAAAATTTGAGAAATGGGTATAGTTAGGGCTTTCAATGAATTTGTGATCTAGACCTCATTTTGGAGTCGAGCTTAAGAACAAATTGTATATTTGAACTCATGGAGGATTGGGTGAACTTATTTTGGTTCGAAACTTGAGTTTCGATTATGTGGGCCCGGGGTCGATTTTTACTATTCCGGGCAGAATGTTGTAAAAATCATATTTAGCAATATGAACTAGTTTGTTAAGTAGAATTGATGATATGAAATCAATTGTGTATAGATACGGTTGGATTGGAGTCAAATTCAAAAGGAAAAGGCATTGCTACGGATTGAATCGTTCGTGAACTTTCGAGGTAAGTGTTTGTTCTATCCTAGTTTGTAGGAATATGAATTTAGTTATGAATAAATTGTTGAATAAGAGTTATTGGTGTTATACCGGTAATGAAGGTAAATTGTTGAAATTATTATAAATTATTGGTTTAAAACCGGTAATTATAAATATTGTTGATATAAAGATTATTGGCTAAATGCCGGTAATATATATATTTTATGAATTGGGATCGTGTGGCGCGCCGACCACTTATATATATTTATGAATTGGGATCGTGTGGTACGCCGACCACAAAGTGACTTAAATCTTGGCATTGGCCATAGTTGCCGGTAGCCTATTGATATATTTGGGAGCGGGTGGTACGCCTACCACAAGATATAATTATTGATATATTTGGGAGCGGGTGGTACGCCTACCACAAGATATAATTACTGTGATAGTTGGGAGCGGGTGGTACGCCTACCACAAGATATAATTACAGTAATAGTTGGGAGCGGGTGGTACGCCTACCACGAGATATGAAATGAGAGAGGAATTGAGACATGGAAGTAAGATTTATTATGTTGATTAGATTATTCTGGATATCGTGAGTTATTGACTGTTATTTCAGAGCAGAGTATTTCCATATAAATGTATTGTATATATATATATATCTATATTGCAACTGTACAGGTTTATGTGGGTGACTGGCCTTAGCCTTGTCACTAGTTCGCTGGGATAGGCCAGGCACTTACCAGCACATGGGGTCGGTTGTGCTGATACTACACTCTGCGCTCTTTTAGCGTAGATACAGGTTACGGACAGTAGCAGCGGCAGTAGCGACTTGTGGATTTTTCGATTACTAAGACTACGAGGTAGCCTTGCAGGCGTCCGCGGGACCCGTTGTCTCTTCTATCTATGCTTTTCATTCTGTTATCTCATGTAATCGAGATAAACAACTTGTATTTTCTTTCAGACAATTATGTGTATTATTCTTAGAAGTTCGTGAGTATTGTGACACCGGTCTTGGGTAGTGTATCATGTTTGGGTTTTCTTTATCATATTTGACTAAGTCTTCCGCTAATTTTGATTATTCCGCTGTAATTTATATGTTTTTAATAATAAGTCTTAATGAGAATTGGTAATTAATGGAGATGTAATTAATATTTGGCTTGCCTAGCTTCCATTTATTAGGCGCTATCATGACCCCGATGGTGGGAAATCCGGGTCGTGACAAGTTGGTATCAAAGCCCTAGGTTGCACAGGTCTCACAACTCACGAACAACCTTAGTAGAGTCTGAAGGATCGGTACGGAGACGTCTGTATTTATCCTCCAGAGGCTACGGAGTTAGGAAAATATTCCCTTTATTCTTTCCAGTCGTGCGACTTGATCTTTTAAATGTTAATTGAACTTCTACTTTGTTCTTCCGCAGATGGTAAGGACACGTGCATCCTCATCTACTGACCAGCAGCCCGAGGTCCCAGCAGCGGCAGCTCCCGCTAGGGGCAGAGGCCGAGGTCGAGGTTGTCCTAGAGGACAAGGTAGGGGCAGAGCTCAGCCCCGAGCAGCAGCACGAGTGGCAGAACCTCGGGTTCATATCGAGGAGGAAGTTCCAGCCCCAGCAGCTCCAGTAGGCCCAGCTCAGGTCCCAGGAGGAGCTTTATTTTCACCTAATCTTCAGGATGCTTTGGTCCGGATAGCAGGTTTTATGGATCATATCACCAGAGCAGATTTATTACCGGTAGCACCAGCCACTTCTCAGGCTGGAGGAGGTAATCAGACTCCTGCTACGCGCACTCCGGAGCCAGTAATTCCTCAGGCTCAGGATCCTGTGATTCAGCCAGTTGAGGCAGCTCGGCCTATTATTGCGACTCCGTCTAATGATGGTGCAGCCATGTCCGCTGACGCGTTGTGGAGATTGGACAGGTTTACCAAGCTGTTCACTACCACATTCAGTGGCACTCCTTCAGAGGATCCACAGGATTTCCTATACAGCTGCCACGAAGTTCTCCGTACTATGGGTATTGTGGAGACTAATGGTGTGGACTTTGTTACTTTTCGGTTATCTGGTTCCGCCAAGACTTGGTGGAGAGATTATTGTCTATCCAGGCCAGCGGGATCGTCATCTTTGACTTGGGAGCAGTTTGCGGAATTATTCTTGGAGAAGTTCCTTCCAGCAACTCAGCGGGAGGTTATGCGCAGACAATTTGAGCGTCTTCATCAGGGTTCTATGTCTGTCACACAGTACGAGACTAGGTTCGTGGACCCGGCTCGTCATGCTATTATCATACTTCCCACAGATAGGGAAAGGGTGAGAAGGTTTATTGATGGCTTGAATCATCCAATTCGACTACAGATGGCCTTGGGGGCACGAACTGAAATCACTTTTCAGGAGGCGGCTAATACAGCCCGCCGGATCGAGATGGCTCTGTCACGGGGAGCGAGACATGGATCGGATAAGAGATCTCATAATTCGGGTAGATTCAGTGGTACCTCGTCTGGAGATAGAGATTTTTATGATAGAGGCTATCCTCGTAGGCCTTATCAGTCAGCTCTTCAGGTTTCTCACGATGCTTCTGGTGATCGTAATTCTCGGCCACGCTACTCTGATCAGCAGCCTATCAGTGCACCACCACTTCGCTATTTTCAGCAGCCGAGGGCTTGTTTTACATGCGGCGATCTTAGGCACATTGCAAAGTATTGCCCTCGAGCTTCTGATAGATCTCAGCAGCAGGGTTCTCGTGCCATGATTCAGGCCCCAGTTCCCCCACAGCCTGCCCAGCCAGCTAGAGGCGGAGGTAGAGGACATAGAGGTGGAGGTAGAGGTCATAGAGGTGGAGCTCAGACCGATAGAGGTAGAGACCAGCCAGCAGCTGATCGTCCTAGAGATACTGCTCAGGGTGGTGGGGCACAGCCCCGATGTTATGCACTTCCCGCCAGACCAGAGGCTGAGTCTTCTGATGCCGTCATTACGGGTATTATTTTGGTTTGTGATAGAAAGGCATCAGCATTATTTGACCCTGGGTCTACATATTCGTATGTGTCTTCCTATTTTGCACCATACTTGACTCAGCCCAGTGATCCACTGAGTGTTCCTGTTCATGTGTCTACACCAGTAGGCGACTCTATTGTGGTTGATCGAGTTCATCGGTCATGTACTATAGTAATTGAGGGTCTCGAGACCCGTGCTGATTTATTACTCCTAAATATGGTGGACTTCGATATTATACTAGGCATGGACTGGCTATCTCCGTATCATGCTATTTTAGATTGCCATGCCAAGACTGTGACTTTAGCCCTGCCGAATTCGCCTCGTATAGAGTGGAAAGGAATTTCAAGTCATACTAGCCGTAATGTTATTTCTTATGTTAAAGCTCAGCGTATGGTTGGAAAGGGATGCTTGGCTTATTTGGCCTATGTCCGTGATTCTAGTGCTGAGGTTCCTTCTATTGACTCTGTGCCTGTGGTTCGCGAATTTCCTGAAGTATTTCCTTCAGACTTGCCAGGTATGCCGCCCGATAGGGACATTGATTTTTGCATTGATTTGGCTCCGGGCACTCAGCCCATTTCCATTCCCCCATACCGTATGGCTCCGCCAGAGTTAAAAGAATTGAAGGAACAGTTGCAGGATTTACTTGAAAAGGGTTTCATTAGACCCGGTGTTTCGCCGTGGGGTGCACCAGTATTATTTGTAAAGAAGAAAGATGGTTCGATGAGAATGTGCATTGACTATCGACAGTTAAACAAGGTGACTATCAAAAATAAATATCCACTTCCGCGAATTGATGATTTATTTGACCGGCTTCAGGGTGCCAAGGTATTTTCAAAGATAGATTTGAGATCTGGCTATCATCAGCTGAAGATTAGGGCATCCGATGTCCCTAAGACAGCGTTCCACACTCGGTATGGACATTATGAATTTCTTGGTCATGTCTTTTGGGTTGACAAATGCTCCAGCGACTTTTATGGAATTAATGAATCGGGTGTTCCGGCCTTATTTAGACTTGTTTGTAATAGTCTTCATTGATGACATATTAATATATTCCCGCGGTCAGGAGGAGCATGCGCAACATCTCAGAGTGGCCTTGCAGACTCTGAGAGATAGCCAGCTACATGCAAAATTTTCAAAGTGTGAATTTTGGCTAAGTTCGGTTGCATTCCTGGGTCATATTGTGACGGCAGCAGGTATTCAGGTTGATCCGAAGAAAATTGAGGCAGTCAAGAGCTGGCCTAGACCGACATCAGCCACAGATATTTGGAGTTTCTTGGGGTTAGTGGGCTATTATCGCCGATTCGTAGAAGGATTTTCGTCTATTGCAACCCCACTGACCAGATTGACCCGGAAGGGTGTTCAATTTGAATGGTCCGATGAATGTGAGGCGAGCTTTCAAAAGCTCGAGACAGCCTTGACCAGAGCACCGGTATTGGTTTTACCCACGAGTACGGGACCTTATACTTGTTTATTGTGATGCTTCCCGTATTGGGCTTGGTGCGGTGTTAATGCGGGATGGCAAGGTTATTGCCTATGCTTCGAGGCGATTGAAGATTCATGAGAAGAACTATCCGAGTGCATGATCTAGAATTGGCGGCGATTATTCACGCATTGAAGATGCGGAGGCATTATTTGTATGGTGTAGCATGTGAAGTATACACCGATCATAAGAGTCTTCGGTATTTGTTTAAGCAGAAAGAGTTGAATATGAGGGAGAGAAGGTGGCTAGAGTTGCTAAAAGACTATGATGTTACTATTTTATATCACCTAGGTAAGGCCAATGTGGTGGCCGATGCATTGAGTAGAAAGTATGCCAGCATGGGTAGTCTTGCATATATTCCGGTCAGTCAGAGACCATTTGCTCTAGACGTCCAGGCATTAGCGAATCGGTTCGTGAGATTGGACATTTCTGAGCCTAGCAGGGTGTTAGCCTGCACGGTCACTCGTTCTTCTTTATTAGAGCGTATCCGTGAGAGGCAATTTGATGATCCTCATTTGCGTAAGTTGAGAGATACGGTACAGCAGGGAGGTGCCACACAGGTAAATCTAGATGATGATGGGATATTGAAATTGCGGGGTCGAGTTTGTGTGCCCAATGTCGAAGGGATTCGAGAGTTAATCTTAGCAGAGGCCCACAGTTCGCGGTATTCTATTCACCCGGGCGCCGCGAAGATGTACCAGGACTTACGGCAGCACTATTGGTGGCGCAGAATGAAGAAAGATATCGTTGCGTATGTCGCTCGGTGTCTAAATTGTCGGCAGGTGAAATATGAGCACCAGAGACCTGGTGGTGTATTCCAGAGGATTGAAATTCCCGAGTTGAAATGGGAGCGGATCACTATGGATTTCGTTACTGGACTTCCTTTGACTAGAAGGAAATTTGATGCTATTTGGGTCATTGTTGATATGCTGACCAAGTCAGCACACTTTATTCCAGTATCTGTCTCCTACTCATCGGAGAGGTTAGCGGAGGTTTACATTAGGGAGATTGTTCGTCTCCATGGAGTGCCGGTATCTATTATCTCTGATCGGGGTACGCAGTTTACCTCGCGGTTCTGGAGAGCGGTCCAGCAGGAGTTAGGCACCCAGGTTCAGTTGAGTACAGCATTTCATCCTCAGACGGATGGCCAGTCCGAGAGGACTATTCAGATTCTAGAGGACATGCTTCGAGCCCGTGTTATTGATTTCGGAGGCTCGTGGGACCAGTTTCTGCCATTAGCAGAGTTCGCCTACAATAACAGTTACCAATCTAGCATCCGGATGGCTCCGTATGAGGCGTTGTATGGTAGGCGATGTCGATCACCAGTAGGATGGTTTGAACCGGGAGAGGCTCAGTTGTTGGGTACAGACTTAGTTTGGGAGGCCTTGGATAAGGTCAAGACTATCTACGAGAGATTGCGTTCAGCCCAGTCCAGAGAGAAGACTTATGCGGATCGTAAGGTTCGAGATGTAGATTTCATGGTTGGCGAACGAGTATTGCTCCGAGTGTCGCCTATGAAGGGTGTGATGAGGTTTGGGAAGAAGGGCAAGCTCGGCCCTAGGTATATTGGCCCATTTGAGATTCTAGACAGAGTGGGAGGGGTGGCTTACAGATTAGCTTTGCCGCCTAGCTTATCAGCCGTGCATCCAGTTTTTCATGTATCTATGCTTCGGAGATACCACGGCGATCCCACACATGTGTTAGACTTCAGTACTGTCCAATTGGACAATGATCTATCTTACGAGGAGGAGCCGGTAGCCATTCTAGACCGGCAGGTTCGACAGTTGAGGTCGAAGAGTTATCCTTCTGTGCGTGTTCAGTGGAGAGGTCAGCCTCCTGAGGCATCGACCTGGGAGTCCGAGTCTGATATGCGGAGCCGTTACCCACACTTGTTTCCTGACTCGGTACTTCTTTCTTTTGTCCGTTCGAGGACGAACGGTTGTTTTAGAGGTGGAGATTGTGACGACCCAAAGGGTCATCACTTGTTTTATTAATCATTCCGAGCTTTTGAGGTCTTGAAAACCTCATTTATAGTCCTAGATTTGCGTGCACAGTCCGGGCACAAAGCTGGAAAATATTTATGTTGAAATATGTGAAATATGTGAAAAAGTTGAAGAATTTTGATATTAATATTGATATGGTTGACTTTGGTCAACATTTTTGGTAAACGGACCCGGATCCGTGATTTGACTGTCTCGGAAAATCCGTAGAAAAATATGGAACTTGGGCATATGCCCGGAATTGAAATCCGAGGTCTAGAACCCCGGTAAAAGAATTTTTCTGTTAAATTGTTTTCCGAAAATGTTTAAGGAAAATGAAACTGAATTTTGATTAAAAAGTACTGGTATCGGGCTCGTATTTTGGTTCCGACACCCGGTACAGGTCATATATATTGGTTAAGCGCTTCCTGTAAAGTTTGGTTGAAAACGGACGTCGTTTGACGCATTTCGGCCTTAAATTGGAAATTTTGGAAATTATGAAATTTGAAAGAATTCTTGAGTTTTAAGGCTCAATCCATTGATTTTGATGTTATTTTAGCGATTTGATCGTGCGAGCAAGTTTGTATGATGTTTTTGAGTTAGTGTGCATATTTGGTTTGGAGCCCGAGGGCTCGGGAGTGTTTCGGAGGTGGTTCGGGGTGTTTTTGGATTTGAAAACACAGCAGAAATTCTGCTGTTTCTGCAGAGGGATTTTGTTCTACGCGATCGCGGCCTCATCCACGCGATCGCACAGCATTGGCCAGTTCTTCTACGCGATCGCAGCATCCCTCACGCGATCGCGTAGCTTCCAGTTCTTCCCCCACGCGATCGCAGTCATGTTCACGCGATCGCATAGGCCAAATAGGCTGCCCGGTGAGTTTCCTCTACGCGATCGCAGCAACCCTCACGCGATCGCGTAGCTTCCAAATTTTTCTCCACGCGATCGCAACCTTTTGCACGCGATCGCATAAGAGGCCAGTCTTTCCTCTACGCGATCGCAGCCCAATTCACGCGATCGCGTAGGGTAAATTTTCGCCCAGTGAATTAATACCCAAAACAGAACACTTACGGGATTTTATCCCATTTTCACAAAAACCTTTCTTCTCCACAGCTCTTAGGCGATCTTTGAGGCATTTCTTCATCAAAGTTCATTGGGTAAGTATTGTTTAACTCGTCTTTTTCATTTTCATCAACATCAATCAAATTCTTAGGCTTAAACATGTGTAAATTGGTTGAAAAATTTAAGAAATGGGTATAGTTAGGGCTTTCAATGAATTTGTGATCTAGACCTCATTTTGGAGTCGAGCTTAAGAACAAATTGTATATTTGAACTCATGGAGGATTGGGTGAACTTATTTTGGTTCGAAACTTGAGTTTCGATTATGTGGGCCCGGGGTCGATTTTTACTATTCCGGGCAGAATGTTGTAAAAATCATATTTAGCAATATGAACTAGTTTGTTAAGTAGAATTGATGATATGAAATCAATTATGTATAGATACGGTTGGATTGGAGTCAAATTCGAAAGGAAAAGGCATTGCTACGGATTGAATCGTTCGTGAACTTTCGAGGTAAGTGTTTGTTCTATCCTAGTTTGTAGGAATATGAATTTAGTTATGAATAAATTGTTGAATAAGAGTTATTGGTGTTATACCGGTAATGAAGGTAAATTGTTGAAATTATTATAAATTATTGGTTTAAAACCGGTAATTATAAATATTGTTGATATAGAGATTATTGGCTAAATGCCGGTAATATATATATTTTATGAATTGGGATCGTGTGGCGCGCCGACCACTTATATATATTTATGAATTGGGATCGTGTGGTACGCCGACCACAAAGTGGCTTAAATCTTAGCATTGGCCATAGTTGCCGGTAGCCTATTGATATATTTGGGAGCGGGTGGTACGCCTACCACAAGATATAATTATTGATATATTTGGGAGCGGGTGGTACGCCTACCACAAGATATAATTACAGTAATAGTTTGGAGCGGGGTAATACGCCTACCACGAGATATGAAATGAGAGAGGAATTGAGACATGGAAGTAAGATTTATTCTGTTGATTAGATTATTCTGGATATCGTGAGTTATTGACTGTTATTTCAGAGCAGAGTATTTCCTTATAAATGTATTGTATATATATATCTATATTGCAATTGTACAGGTTTATGTGGGTGACTGGCCTTAGCCTTGTCACTAGTTCGTTGGGATAGGCCAGGCACTTTCCAGCACATGGGGTCGGTTGTGCTGATACTACACTCTGCGCTCTTTTTGCGCAGATACAGGTTACGGACAGCACCAGCGGCAGTAGCGACGACTTGTGGATTTTCCGACTACTGAGACTACGAGGTAGCCTTGCAGGCGTCCGCAGGACCCGTTGTCTCTTCTATCTATGTTTTTCATTCTGTTATCTCATGTAATCGAGATAAACAGCTTGTATTTTCTTTCAGACAATTATGTGTATTATTCTTAGAAGTTCGTGAGTATTGTGACACCGGTCTTGGGTAGTGTATCATGTTTGGGTTTTCTTTATCATATTTGACTAAGTCTTCCGCTAATTTTGATTATTCCGATGTAATTTATATGTTTTTAATAATAAGTCTTAATGAGAATTGGTAATTAATGGAGATGTAATTAATACTTGGCTTGCCTAGCTTCCATTTAGTAGGCGCTATCATGACCCCGATGGTGGGAAATCCGGGTCGTGACATTTCCTAAATCCTTATAATCTCTACAAGATAAGTAGAAACGTTTGCGTACTGATTTTCAAGACTGTACCATTCTCGCTCGTGACTTGCGAGACTTATGCAACTGAGGGCTCTGATACAAACATCTCACAATAATAATTTCCACAAAACGGTGCGCCTAATTCCGGTTTCTAAGAAAACCATTACTTAACAATAAATAAGAAAACAAGACAAACAGATAACAACATAATAAACTAGAGTTATATATATATATATATATATATATATATATATATATATATATATATATATATATATATATATATATATATATATATATATATATATATATATATATTATGGAGCACAAGAGCTATTACAGATACTACACATAAAGTCTAAATAGAAATGCAATATTATCTGATATAAGGATATAAAAATAATGAGATTGAAGGTGACTCGGAGTCTATAGACAAAAAAGCATCACTACCGTGATATCCCTCGAGTCTACCTCAACTAAATATAAATAATCAAACTTAGATTTTCCTTTGGAACAAACCTCAAGGTCACTTGACTAGTCAAATAATGTTGACATACATAAAAAAAACTTTAGGAATAACCTTAATATAAAAATGACTCTATCTTTATCATTTTCGGGAAAGTCAACAAAAAGTCATCATGGACTAACTTGGTCGAAACCCAAGATTATGACAAAATTATGATTACCGACTTACCCACGAGTCCGTTTTTTGTTTTGTTTCGAGGTCCGGCCTCAAATTTAGGTCTAAATCTCTAACATAAGAATCCTAATTTTCTATCCAAAACCCTATTTATACTCTATAATATCTTGGACTTAGGAATGAAGATCTATAAATAATCATGGAAACTAATATAAAACAAGTTAGGTTTCTAACCTATTAAGTTGTGATGAAGATGTCTACAAATGTCGGCTCTACACAAATTGTAGATAAAAAAAATTGGAGAAAGAGGGACAAATCTCGAAGCCCCTGCCTTTCTACCATCCTCTGATATCTCCATTGCGAGATTGACCTTGTAGAAGCAATATCGAGGGCTAAAACAAACAACTCACAGATGCGGGCATGCGTCGATGCAGATGTCGTAGAAGTGACACGAACTTCGGACGTGCGAATCTCACATCCATGCAAAAGTCATTAAAATGCAACCCTCCTAGATTTGAGCAGCCATAAATGTGAACCAGCTACACAAATATGGCTTATCACCTACCCAATGCATACCGGTGATACAAGCTGCCCAACTCTCCTTAACCGTAGAGGCGAGCAAGTATCTCGCAGGTGCGGCCTTGCACCTGCATATCACAAATGCGACTATGGTTGTGTGCCCCTTCCACCTTTCTTACAGATACGAACTTACACATGTGGGGGAGAGCTCGCACTATATAATTACAAGATGCATTAATTGCAACACCAATAAGGCTATGTCTTCCAACAGCGTCCGAAACTAATTTGTAACTTACTGGAGCCCATCGGAGCCCACTCCAAACCTCGGCACAAGTACAACAAAACAAACTTAATTTCACAATAAGCACCGAAACAGCAGGGGGGTCATCCAAACCCCAATTAATATGCTTACAAGTTCAAATTATCATAAGAACCTACCGGGAACATCAAAACACATATCTTAGGTTATTTACTAACAATATTGACTGTGGTTAACTCCAACCATTTCAAGTTTAAAAAAACAAATTTCTTTGGAAAATAATACTTAAACATTTTGAAAATTAAAACAGACAACACATGCAAGTCATAAATTATCAAATAAGGTTATATATGATTTCAAATCACCATATTAGAAGCTATAACTCAATATAACCTATCCGAACACTAAAGTTTACCTTCCTTTAGAAGTGTTCAGGATATACGATGCTTAGTGCATGTCTCTTTTGTACGCGGAGTTGTTGTAAATAGAATTTACTCGACTTGTTTAATTCAAAAAATATGCTTATTGCCTCTTCTTTGGTTGTGCACCTTTGTTTTTGATAGATTTTGTTCTATGATTGCTTCGTTGGATATTTCTCTACTATTATACATGCTATTGAACTGCATATTATAGATAGTGTGAGTTTCTTATTGACGTAAAACCATGTCACTATGTCACCGAGGTTAGTCAGGATGCTTGCTAAGTACAAGGGGTCATTGTATATTATTCTTCTATACCGAACAACCGTGGAGGTTAAACCCGAGCACTGAATATGTACCGGTGTTCTAGATACAAGCTACGATATGTTCATGGTTGTTTAGGACTTACATGTCTGTTTATGTATTTCGAATAGATGATATATTTTTCTTCAAACTAGAGTTGTATTCTTATTCTTAGTTGCTAATGACTTGTATTACTAGTCATTTGGATACTTATATGGATTTTTACCATCTTATAAATTATTTATCGATAATCTTTCATTCTAGTTGTGTTATGTATTGTTTGGTTTACCTAGCGTGCTAGGATTTGGTATCATCATGGCTACGAAAAATTTCGGACCGCGACAGTCCTTTAGAAATCAAATAGTGATGAGGTGCTCCCAATACTACTCATGGATATCCAAGTTTGTAACCCACCAATTTCAACTATTTATATCTAATTAGTTATCCATTTTAAGTACCAAGAACAACATCTAGTAATTTATCCCTTCATGTTCCTCTAACTACACAAACTTACAGATGACTTGATACAACCTCATCCGACAATTTCCGATGCATATTCTATCGGAGTATCACCAAATTTAATTCCACTCCTTTTTTAACCCAAAGTCGCCTACTAATGAAATTTATTGTAAAGGTCAAGGGAGTGACAAAATAGTTAAAAAGGAAAAAGGAATTATCCACTAAAAATGGGTTAGACAACAAACTTTATAAAAATGGGTCAAATATGAACAAAGAATCATATATTATTTATTTAAAAAATGGATAACTAATAGGTCTAACTTTTACGCTTGAAAAATCTTAAATTGACTGTTCCTCAAGTTAGGGAGACCAATATATCTCTCAAAAGTTATCATATGCGACAAGTCCATATTATCTGTCGGTTATACCGTGTACTAATATGATTAAGGTAAGATAATTTATCCATTTTGTTTACTATCTGATATCGATCTGAATCGTATCCGACCCGAATAGTCTATTTTCCAATCCTATAAATGGCTAATGGGCAAATGGTTAAATGAAGAAAGGGGTGAGGATTTTGGTAAAAATGAACGAGCTAGGCAATTCACGGAGAATTGGCATTACCGTGCGTGATTTAATTTGATTTGGGTTACACGTCAGAGCATTATAACTTCCCACATTGGACACTTAAATGTCCCGTTAATTATAGGGCCACATTTTGGTCTAAACGAAATGGTGCAAGTCTAAGTAGATTAACGCAAGGTTGTCGGGCGATTTATCGACAAATTAAAAAAAAAAGAAAAATTTAAAGAACCATTTAATTAAATACTAGCCAGTTTCAAATCTATATCAAATTTTAATATCATCTAAGATCTAGCAATATTTTTTAATGAAATAGTCTTCTTCCAAGTTGCAATCTAGTTCATATTCAAAACTACTCATACACTTACGAACCAATCAAACTTTCAGCAACATTCGTTCATCACAAGAAATCCAGATTGTAATAAAATCAAAAATCCAGAAAATCATACTTTTTGTTAGATACATGCAAAAAAGGACATAAATTCAGCGGACACTTCAACGAATTGCTTTCAATAGTACTTTATATACATAGGAGTAAAAATATAAATATACAAATTCTTAATGAGTTAACGGTTTACCTGATAAAAAAATTGAGTAATCCGCACTAAACCGATCCATTAACTATAAAATCTCAGTCTGTTCACCGTCTATTACCCCAATAATGCAGTATCAATAAGTGAAAAAGCCATTACTTCGATTCGGTTAGCGGTTTCGGTTCCGATTTGTACACTCATAGGTGTGAGCATTGCTAAGCCAATAGGTTAATACAGGGAAAGTATAAAACAAATCTCCATATATATATATATATATATATATATATATATATATATATATATATATATATATATATTAATTAATGGTATGACACATAGAATGAAGTGAAGCTACGGGTTCTTTATTCAGACCATATTCCGTACTCTAATTTTGATGTGACAATTGCTTTAATATAATTTTGTCACTTAATGTTAATATAAAGAAAATAAGCTCCGAATATTGTTCTCTTGCATGCGATGTGGTGATAATTATAAGAACTTTAGATAGAAAAGGATAGTATGAACAATTATTTTTAAATATTCTATCTTGTTGGCCAGATGGGGCTAATATAAAGAATTATATATTGCCATAATATAAAAATTTAAACGTTGTCATATTTTCTAATATTAAATATTTATCTCTTCCGGCCAAAGTGGTGCTCGTATAGAGAATCATTGTCGTGATATAAAAAATTATATATTGCCATAAAATAAAGAAATATACCTGGTCATATTTGTTTTACTATTAAATATCTGTCTCCTGTTGCCAAAGGGGTGCTACTCTAGTTAATCAAGTCTTGTCATAGTTAAAAATATACATTTTGGCATTTACCATTATGTTAAAAAAAATTAATTATTCGTGTACTTTTTATATTGTTCTCTTTCTTGCAGATTGGATCTAAATTTTAGAACAAATATCCCCACCTAGTGCATACAGATACCGACAAGAACAAAAGAACAAATATGTTGCACTTCTCTTACATTTTGGGAACAACATTCCCTTTATTTTTAAAGAAATTCTTTTTTGGAATGATCCTCATTCTCTGTTTATATATATACTAGTTATACAAAGCCGGTGAGCTCGGTCTCAAAATCAAGGCAATAAAGTTTATTTTAATAATAATAATAATAATAATAATAATAATAATAATAATAATTTGTATTACATTTTTAGGTATAATATTTTTAAGATCATCGCTTAATCAATTATTATTCATTATTTATATTTTCTTATCATATCATTAGATAATTTACTAAAAGATATATATATATATATATATATATATATATATATATATATATATATATATATATATATATATATATATATATATATATATATAGATATATATAAGAAAACAGTATGTTAAGGAATAAGCAAATATCAAAAAGACAAAGGTAACTAGATATTTAGTAACATAATTAAAGGTACACAAATTATTCTAAAAGGACTATAATCGTAAAGTAAAGAAGATATTTTAATATTTGATGAATTTGTCAGCATATAATTTTTAATTCGATGTATAAATAAAGAAGATATTTTAATAGATTCTTTAGGTATTTATTGATTAACTACTCATAATTTCATAATAACCATAGTTTATGCTTGAAAACAATATGGTGATTAGAGTCTAGGTTTAGATGGAAATCATAAAGACCCAAATTCATTAAAATAATATCCAAGAATTAACTTATTAGTTTTGTCGTTAACTCATTAATCTTTTATTTTTAAAAGATAATACCGCTACCCAACCAATTAAGGATTATATGATTTTGAAAAATTAAATTGTTTCAAGAAACAAAAAATATGTATGTGTTTCAATAGCAAATGACCATCATCCATATTTAATAAATATGATATTACAAGTTTATTACTTGTTAAGCACCTCTCCCTTTTTCTTTGTTCTATCCCCACTTAATTAAATAAATTGAATAAATTTAAATATTTTTTTATTTTATTTTCAAGATTCTGATCTATTAATTTTTAAAAAGTTTTGAAATTTATTTTCTATTGTACTAATTTATTTTTTCTAAATAATTTTCTATTAAAAATAATATCGAATATTTAATTATAATGTTAGAATAACTAAAAAAAATTAATCGATAGAGTATTCTCCCAGCATCAAACTTCAAGGTTATTGTTTAGCATTTTAGATTTATCTTTATGCATAATTATTCATCATCATTCACAATTTTTCATGCCTTATTAAAGGGCTCAAAGTTTAATATATTTACCAAATTAATATAGGAACCTAAGTAAAAAAGAAATAAGGTAGGGGTAAAAAACTAATGGTACATACATCACCTGCAAAAAGTTAGGTTAAGGAGCTATGTATTACCAAAAAAGGATTTGAAGCTATCTTAATTTATTGGAAACGTACTTTAGTACATGAAGTAATAAATAGCAAATACAAAATATGTCAAACTCTTTTAGTTGGTAAACTAACAAGATACTTACAATGTAAATACGGATTACAAAATTTTTACATTGTCTCTTATATATAATAGTAATATATATAACGATAGTTAGATCGAGATGTAGGTCTGGAATCAATCGAACACGACATAAAGTGTGATCGTGATACATCTAACTTATTTCATGGAGTATGGAAATAGGCAATGTGAGCGAGATCTCGGATTTTATTTTAAATTAAGTAGCAGTGAAATTACTAATACAACTGCAAAGCATTAAAGAACACGAACAATGGCTTTTAGATGTTTTACATTATTTACATTTAAAAATTTCTTTTCTGAGAATTTTATAAAGCAAATTAATGAAAAAGTTAGTCACAGAGACTTACGCTTTTCACCTTGCGGAAGTGGATTCGTCGCAATCACAACGTAATATGACAACCTAAATCTCCCCGAGACACGATCACACCTAACTCAATTTGCTAGCCGAACCAACTAGCAAAACACAACTCAAATAAAAATTTATCAAATAAATAACAAAATAAGAACGTTAACTTTAATACGAATTATCCCAATATGACGATTCAGGCTGTCGTTTTGAGCTTTAACATTTCGTTTGGTGGTTTGATATCTTGAGTAACATTATATGATGTATTATGACATCCTTGTATGGTCGATTTCCGAGTGGTACGGGGTTGATTTGGAAAATGACTCTCATTTTACAAGCATAAGTTGTAACAGTTGACCGTAATTTAACTTTTATATAGACGACTCTAAAACCGGTTTTGATGGTTTCAACAGTTTTGTATGGCGATTTTGGGCATAGTCATATCACCGGATTATGATTTGGGTATTCATAGTTTAGTTTGGTGCTTAGTGGAGAAAGTTCGGAAGTAGAAGGAATGGAAAGTTGAGTGGTTTAACTCACAATTAACTTTGTTGAAATCGGGTTCGGACTTCGGTTTCGGGAGGTTGAGTAGGTTGTGTCATTTATTACTTGTGTACGAAATTTGAGGTCACTATGAGTTGTTTAGGCTTGTTCGTCGTTAGTTTTGAATTTCAAAAGTTCATTAGTTCATAAGGCTTAAACTGGGGTGTGATTCACGGTTTTAATGTTATTTGGTGTGATTTGATGCCTCGAGTAGGACCGCATGTATTTTTGAATTAGTTGGTGTATTTGGATGGGGTCCTGGGGGCTTCGGGTATATTCGGAAGGCCTACAAGCAATTTCTTCATGTTTATGATTGGCAAGAAAGGGAAGCTGAGTATGAGATTTATTGGGCCTTTTGTGATCTTGAGGCGAGTTGGTAAGGTTGCGCATGAGCTTGCCTAACCTCTCAGCCTAGCCGGAGTTCATCAGGTATTTCATGTCTGGATGCTCCAGAGATATCACGGCAATCCATCGCACGTGTTGGATTTCAGTTTATTCCAGTTGGACAAGGATCTATCCTATGTTGAGGAGCCACTGTCCATTTTGGACATGCGGATAAAAATTTGAGGCCAAAGAACATTACTTCAGTGAAGGTGAAGTGGCGGGGTCAGCCGGTCGAGGAGGCAACTTGGGAGACCGAGCAGGATATGCACAGCTAGTACCCTTATCTTTTTGCTACTTCAGGTATGTTCTCCATGCTTGTTCGACGATGAACGAATGTTTAAGTGTAGGAGGATGTAATGACCCGGTTGGTTATTTTTGGAATTTACGCCCCGATTCCCCATTAACAGCTTTCCATAAGTTCATTTTTGCTATTTTGGTTTGCCGGGATGGTCGGTATTAGGATTCGGAGTATTTTGGGACACTTAGTCCCTAAATGAGGGCTTAAGAGTTGGAAAATGATCCATAGTCAGAACAGTGTGAAGACGACTTCAGAATGGAAATCTGATGGTTTCGTTAGTTCCGTTAGGTGATTTCGGGATTGGGAGCGTGTTCGGAATGTAATCTTGAGGTCTGTAGCTCATTTAGGCTTGACAAGTCAAAGTTTGAATTTTTTAAGCTTCCGGTCCGACAGTGAGTTTTGGATCCGGGGTGTCAGATCGGAATTCCGGAAGTTGCTATAGCTCTGTCATGTCATTTTGGGATGTGTGTGCAAAATTTCAGGTCATTCAGACAAGATTTGGTTAGGTTATTGATCGAAAGCGTATTTTGATAGAATTTGAAGTCCTTAGGCTTGAATCCTTGATTTAATCGAATTTACGGTGTTGTTTAAGGTGTTTGAGGATTGGTACAAGTTCGAATAAGGTATTAGGTGGTATTGGTGCTTTTGGTTGAGGTTCCGGGGGCCTCAAGATGATTTCAGATGGTTAACGGGGTAAAATTCTATGTTTTGTTGCAGCTAATGTCTTTTATTCTAGTATTTCTGCTTCTGCGGCTTGGGCACCGCAGAAGCGGTCTGGCTCACTACAGAAGCGATTTGGGCATATTCTTCAAGGACCGCAGAAGCGGTCTAGTTTTCTTAAAGGCGGGACTGCAGAGGCAGTTCTTGTGACCGCAGAAGCGGAACTTGTGATTTAAGTTAGGAGTCGCAGAAGCAGCTCGTGGTCCGCATGTGTGGGACCGCAGAAGCCGTCCCTTGTCGCAGAAGCGGAAAGCACTGTTCTGTTAAGGCGATTTTGAGTGGGTTTTGAAAAGAATATCATTGAGTAATGTTACTATGAACATTCCTAGTTATATGTCATCATTACCTAGTTAAATCAACCATTATAATTCAAATTCAAGGTCTAAAATTAGGAAAATGGGTGAAACTTCTTAGACTTAATCATGTGAATTTGAGTGGGCATTTGACCTTCAATTTGGAAGATTTTTATATGATTAGACTCGTGAGAGTACGAGGCTTCTGAAAAAATGTTAAAGTTATTCGATTCCGAGCCATTGGCATGAGGGGCATTTTTATCATTTTACCTATTTTCGTGCCCTAGCTTTAATTTTTATAATGGAATCAGTTGTTGCAACAATATTTACGATGTGTAATTGAATTGAATATATTTGGGCCATTAGGAGTCGGATATTCATGGCAAAGGCATCGTTCCTCAGTTGATTTTACACCGGTTCGAGGTAAGTTGCTTGTCTAACTTTGTGTGGGGGACCTTTTCCCTTAGGAATGTTCTTGATATTTGAGTGCCTTGTACATGAGGTGAGGGGCACGAACTTGAGCCGATTGATAAAAAATCCAATTTTTTCTTAAGTTGTTAATATTTAGTTTCCTTTCTTACTTGCCTTATCTTACTTGAAGTTGATTGTTTGTGCTAGTCTAGGAAAACATGTTTAACTGACTTAACTGCCTAATTGCTTAAGTTACTTAATTGTAATACGTGGAGCATGCTAGGCTAGTTCTATCTGCTGCTCTATTTGTTTCGTACTTCATTCCGTTTGTTTGCTTCTGGTTGTGGTTACGCATTTACATTTAAATACGGATGTGGGATTTCGGTAGCTCCCCCCATGTTTGTTTACTTTGGGACTACGGGTTTGATTCCTGGGAGATCCCCCTGCACATTTAATTTTGGACTACAGGATGGTATCCCAGGAGATCCCCCTTCACTTTTATTTTTGGGACTATGGGACGGTATCCAGGATATCCCCTACACACTGATGACTATACTGCGGGACGGTATCCCAAGCAATCCTTTGATATTGATATGAGAGTTGGACTACGATACGGTATCCCGGGAGATCCATTAGGCAGTTGAGGAGAAGGGCAACAGGACAGTATCCTGGGAGACCCTCGTTGGCATTTTTGCAATTTAGTTGTGTTTACTCTATGATTCTGTTATGTCTTTGTAGTATTATTATTTCATTGATATGCCTTATTACACTGCTGTATTCATTAGTTTTCGTTAGATATCTACACTGTTAATATTTTTGCTACTGTATTATTTCTGCCTCAGTAGGGCCCTGACCTTTCCTCGTCACTACCCAACCGAAGTTAGGCTTGGCACTTACTGAGTACCGCTGTGGTGTACTCATGCCTCTTCTGTGCATGTATTTCATGTGCAGATCCAGGTACCTCTACGTAGGCGCATTATCAGTAGTTGTAGGGAGCATTTCGGAGACTTGAGGTATATCTGCCGCGTCCGCAGACCGGAGAGTCTCCCTCTTACTCTACACTTTTAGTTAGTTAGATGCTATTCCGTTCTTCCTTGTTACAGACTTTCTGGATGATTAGAGCAGTGTTATGTATTACTCTTAGCCTGTGTTGCCCGTGGGTTTCCGGGTCTTGGGATAGTTTCAGAATCTAAAGTGTTAAAGTGTATGTGTCAGGCGGAAACTATATACATTACTTAGGTTATTTAGCTTGTGATTATAAATCTTGTAACTGTAATTACTTCTGCAATTTGTGTTAGGCTTACCTAGTCATGAAGACTAGGTGTCATCATGACGTGTTCACGATTGGTGAACTAGCACCGTGACACAAGAGTCGAATAGGACAAGCACAGTCCGCCGAAAGATGAACTAACCTCCCCCTTGACAAAACTCACAATCTTTCTTTGAATGCGGGCACCCTAAAAACATAGAATCATCGGATATGATTAAAAACTCACACTTTTCTGGAATACAACTCTCAGGATCATCACCTATTTCAAGCGTTATTTGCACGCAACAACCCTAGTAACCACAAGGACAATCAACTATCAGCTATCATCCATCAGCTAAGAGATTTCATTACTCTTCACCTTTATTTCTGCATTGCATAAGGCTACTTTCCTGCCTTCCGAGACTAATCACTGCCTCCATCTGTATTTTCTTGCATTGCATAACGCTACCTTTCTGCTTTCCCAGACTAAGCAATATCTCCATCAGTATTTTATTGCATTGCATAAGGCTACCTTTCTACCTTCCGAGTCTAAGCATTGTCTGCATCTGCATTTTTCTTGCATTGCATAAGACTACCTTTCTACCTTCCGAGACTAAGCACTGTCTCCATCCTGTATTTCTTGCATTGCATAGGTCTACTTTTTATGCCTTCCGAGACTAAGCACTGTCTCCATCCCGCATGGCTGAAATATCGCCTACTTTTATTTGCATCGACTGAAAGACCGCCAGTTTTATTTAAATCCTACACGGCTGAAATATTGCCAACTTCATTTTAATATCTATATCGGTTGAAAGATTTCCATTTATATTTAAATCTTTACGTCGGCTGAAAGATCGCCAGTTTTATTTAAATCTTGCATGGCTGAAATATCGCCAAATTCATTTAAATCTCTATATTAGCTAAAAGATCACCATTTATATTTAAATCTTTATGTCGGCTGAAAGATACCTATTTTTAAATCCTGCATGAGTGAAATATTTCCAACTTCATTTAAATCCCTATATTGGCTGAAAGATCGCCATTTATATTTATTCTATACATTGGCTGAAATACCGCTAAATCTTGCCTTTCATCGGCTGAAATACCACCAAATCCTGCATTTCATCGGCTGAAATACTCCTAACTCGTCCAAGGGCATCATTGTTAGTAGGCACCATTTTCTTAGCCCGAGAACGCCATGCCATAGCCCAAGGATCCCGTTTTATATTTTGCACATTATTATTTAAAGGCATCATGGTTCGGAGGCACCATCATCACGGCCCGGGTTCATCATTTCATAGCCGGTGAATCCTTTAACATGCATTTCATGGCCCAGGACGCAATTCTAACCATCCAAGGAGAACATTCTTAGTCCAACAGGAACTTGCATCACGTTTAAATTCTGCACGATATGCTTGTATTACTCAATTGCATGTATATCAATTGGCAACACCCATTACAACAAGAGCGATCTCGCTCAAATTCTCGTGGCCCATCAGTCCCTGACCACCCTTCCTATCCTAAATATTGTGTCTGCCTCTTCAAAAAACCCCATCAGTATACTCCATCTATGTATTCCAAACTACAAATGACCTGATTTTTTGTAAAACTAGGGATATGCAGGCAGCTCAGAAACTAGAGCTCAGTCAAAACCTTTGCAAGTCCTCTCTCTCGGTCAAAACCTTTGCAAGTCATCTATCTCGTTAAAAATTAGTCATCGTATCTTTACCCGACAACTCTTTCATCCTTCTCGGGTAAAGATTGGCAGTTGTTGATACCAAATTTTTCCCTATGTATTTTATATACTCATATTGTTCTCAAATTATTATGTACATGCATATATAAGCATGCCGAAGAGATTTGGTATTTTTTCCTTATTTTTTTAAGGATTTTAAAATCAATTTGTTGTCTATTTTTATAGTACAAAATTCAATAATTATTTGTGAACTATCATTTTTGTTGAATAATTTATTTGTATTTTGTATTTACACTAAGATATAATTAATTTGATTTTTTGCACATTTTTATAAATTTATTTGGTATTTTAAAGGCTAAATTGCTATAATTGCAAGTATAGCCTATTTTTTATTAACAGTATTTTACAATTACAAAATTTCTCCCAATATTTTTTAATTAACATTTATATATTACTAATCAATTCAATGCTTTTAATTTGTTTTTAAAATTATTTTAACTATTTTATTAAAATAAAAAAGTGAAGATAGTTATTTAACATTTAGCCTCATCCATTTCAATTACAATCCCTTTGCATTTCATTTTTAACCACAAATTCAACTCCAATTTCAACCCCAAAACCCCGACCCAATCCTCAAATCACCCAACCCATACCTAATAAATCAACCTGGCCCAGCTCCGATTTAATCTTTGCCATTTATCAAACGAGATCAACGTCCCATATTTGATTTCCTTAATTAAAAAATAATTAACCCTCCCCCCAAACCCTTCTTTTTTTCGACATGGTCTCTCTCTCTATCTATTGACTCTCCCTGTCTCTTCTCTCTAGAACCTTCTGGTTCTCTCCTTCATCTCCGATGAATCCACCGCCTCTCTGGCCACCGCCGGCCTCACCTCTTTCGACCACCAATTGTCATGGACCTTATCTCGTTGATTCCGTCTATCTTTGAGACCCTAGGAGCCCCCACCGTATGAGATGGTCACTTAAAGCTTTGCCTGGTCTGTCTCCAGCTTTTCTCCGATAGGTTTTGGTACGATGGTGCTATGGACACCATTATTGCTAAGTTTCACAGCCAGGTTCCCTACATCTCACTGGTTTATCACGAAACCCTAACCGTAAGTACTTTAATTTATTTTTAGATCTACTCTATATCTACAGTATTACGAAGCTTTTCTATGTTTCTTTTCTCTGGAAAAACCCTCATCTTTAAATGATTGTTCAATTTTAAAATTAGGGTTTCTTAACCCCTTTTAAAAATGATTTTACTTCTAGTTTAGTGATTTCCACTACTTTTTGAATGATCCTCTTATGTTTTCATTGCTATTCTAGTTGCTAGGCTGGAATGCCCTAATTCTTTCTAGCCCATTTTGACTATGTGTGTTTGTTTCTTGTGTTCATGTATTCTCTGAGATTCTCGTTGTTAAGGGTCTTAATCCTCTACTATTCTATGACCCCCTGTTCAGGGCTTCTCTGACTTAAGTGCTATTTGATGATTATTAGGTCTGACTACTTTTTTACTTAATGGCTACACTGATTCCGTTCATCTTTCGGCAAAATTGTGACATTTACATTGAATATATGCTTTTGTGTGTTACTCATATAATTGCTTCCTTATTTATGAGATGTTTTTCCTAATCAGGAATGATTTCTTAAGATCTTCGGTATCATCCATGGTACTCTGATTGATTTCTTAGAACTAGATTGAATTCTACCTTATTTGTGTTCAATATATATCTTCCTTGTTTAAAACATTCTGTATTTAGCCTTTATTATATGCCACGTGAATTTACTGCTCCAATTAGGTTAAAATCAGTCTATGATTTGGTTCTATCACGACCCGGATTTTTCCCCAACATCGAGATCGCGATAGCGCCTACTCGTGGTAGCTAGGCAAGCCACTGTATTCATACTATCATGTTTTTAACACAATTTAATTAAATAAATGCGGAATACTTTATAGAAATAAAAATAACTAATTACAAGATGAAAATCATACTGAAATCCTCTACCCAAGACGTGGAGTCACCAACTCACGAACTACTACCGAATACTACACATAAGAGTTTGAAAGAAATATAACATAATTCTGTTTGTCTCGGAACAAAGAGACTACAGCTAATAACATAAATAAAGAGAGAGACGCCGGGCTTGCGGACGTCCGCAAGCTACCTCGGTCTCAAATATGATCAACTCCCACGCAATCGATTTACTGCTGCTGCTCCTGATCGTAACCTGGACCTGTGCAAAAACGCACGAAGTGTAGTATCAGCACAACCGACCCCATGTGCTGGTAAGTGCCTGGCCTATCCGGCGAAGTAGTGACAAGCCTAGGACCAGACACCCACATAAACCTGTGCAATTCAATATATATGTATACCACGGAATAACAAGAAATAACCAGGTAATAACACAATAAGGAATATCTCAAAGAATTCAACAATTAACAACAGTTAATAAATTCACAAGGAAAAACAAAGTATAATGGAAACACAAGTAATATCAAATCAAGGAATAGCAAGCAGTTGCACGGCATCACCCTTCGTGCTTTTACTCTCATCCTCACCAAGTAAGCAAATAAAGTACATGGCATCACCTTTCGTGCTTTTGCTCTCATCCTCACATCCATAGTACGGCATGATCCTTCGTACATGGTTCAATAACAGGGCACGGCATGATCCTTCGTGCATAATCAATAAAACATGGCACGGCATTAACCTTCGTGCATAAATAATAAAACAAGGCACGACATCACCCTTCGTCCATTATCACTCTTCCTCACCCAAATAACAATCACAGTTAAGGGCAAAGAAAGAAGCAGTAATTCATAAACTGTCCCGATAAGGGCAATCAATAATTATCTTCACAACAAGTCCCGACAAGGGAGAACAATAACAATTCTACAACCTGACAAAGGTTCAACAATTCATCTGTAAATATATCTCAAAATAAACATTTTCAACGACTCACGGTCATACTAGACGCCAGTGTATGAATGCTCGTCACCACAGCCCATACACCGCACTCGATCACATAACACATAACACATAATCCTATTCCCTCAAGCTAGGATAGAACAAACACTTACCTCGAATATTTATGAACAATTGAATCCGTGGAAATGTCTCTTTCTTTCAAATTTGGCTCCAATCCAATCGTATCTATACACAATTGATTTAATATCATCAATACTACTCAACGAACTAATTCATAAGGCCAATTACAACTTTTACAACATTCTGCCCGGAATAGTGAATTTTGACCCCGGGCCCACATGGTCGGAACTCGGGGTTAGGACCAAAATCCGGTTACCCATCCCCTCACGAGTTCATGTATATGATTTGTTTCAAAATCGGACCTCAATTCGAGGTCCAATTTCCCAATTTATGAAAAACCCTATATTCTAACAAAAACAAGAAATTCTACCATGAAAACCTTTGATTTCTATTGAAAAACATGTTTAATGATGTTAGGAATTGAAAGAATTAAGTAAAAAGTGACTTACAATTGTTTTGATGAAGAAGGAATCCGTGAAGAATCGCAAATGGGTGTTTTTGGATTGTAAAAAGTGAAGAAATGAACTGAAAATCGTGTTTTAGAGGTCTCTGTGTTCACATTTGCGAACATGGGTTCGCAATTGCGAACCCCGACCAATTTCTGGAGTTTGAAAAATAAGCTAAGGCTGGGAAGTTCGCATTTGCGAACTTTTGTTCGCATTTGCGAAGCCAAGGCAAAACTGGGAAGTTCGCATTTGCGAACATATGTTCGCATTTGCGAATCAGGCTGGCCTCCAGGGACCTTCGCATTTGCGAAGAATGCTTCGCATTTGCGAAGCATGCCTTTTTACTGGAGGCCTCGCAATTGCGAGGTTTGGTTCGTATTTGCGAACCCAAACGGTCCTGGGCACCCTTCGTATTTGCGACCAAGGGTTCGCATTTGCGAACTCTGCCTTGACCTGCCACTTCGCAATTGCGAGAAATACTTCGCAATTGCGAAGACAACAGCTGGGTGAAAAACCAGCAGTGCAAAAACTCAGAATTTCATCCAACGGCCTATCAAATCTTTGCCCGAGCTCCCCGGGCTCCAAACCAAACATGTACTCAACATCAAAAATACATTATGAACTTGTTCGTGCGATCACATCGCCAATATCACATCGTTTTCATCAAATCAAGCCTCAAATTCATGATTTTCATACTTTTGGTTTTCAAAACTTTCAAACTTGGAACTCAAGGTCCAAAACATCTCAAACGACATCCGAACGTCATCAAACTTTACAGAAATCACATATATAATATTTAAGACTTGTACGGGCGTCGGAACCAAAATACGAGCCCGATACCAAGGTCAATTAATTCATTTCCTTTAACATTTACATCAAAAACAATTTCATAGAAAAAGTCATAACCTGGGCTCTCGGCCTCAGAATTCGACTCCGGACGCATGTCCAAGTCCCATATTTTCCTACGGACCTCTCGGGACCATCCAATCTCGGGTCCGAATCCGTTTACCAAAAATGTTGACCGAAGTCAACCATATCCATATTAATATCATTTTTATCCAAATTTCTCATAGAATTCATATTTTCTATCACAAAATCTTTCCGGCTACATGCTCGGATTGTGCACGTAAATCGAGGCAACATGGAATGAGGTTTTCAAGGCCTCGGAAGCTCGAAATGATTAATAAAATAAGTGATGACCCTTTGGGTCGTCACAATCTCCACCTCTAAAACAACCGTTCGTCCTCGAACGGACAAAAGAAAGAAGTACCTGAGATCAGACTCGGACTCCCAGGTCGATGCCTCAGGAGGCTAACCTCTCCACTGAACACGCACAGAAGGATAACTCTTCGACCTCAATTGTCGAACCTGCCGGTCTAGAATAGCCACCGGCTCTTCCTCGTAAGATAGATCATTGTCCAATTGGACAATACTGAAGTCTAACACATGTGTGGGATCGCCGTGGTATCTCCGAAGCATAGATACGTGAAAAACTAGATGCACGGCTGATAAGGTAGGCGGCAAAGCTAATCTGTAAGCCACCCCTCCCACTCTGTCTAGAATCTCAAATGGACCCATATACCTAGGGCTGAGCTTGCCCTTCTTCCCGAACCTCATCACGCGCTTCATAGGCGACACTCGGAGCAATACTCGTTCACCAACCATGAAATCTACATCTCGAACCTTACGATCCGCATAAGTCTTATGCCCGGACCGAGCTGAACGCAATCTCTCCTGAATAGTCTTGACCTTATCCAAGGCCTCTCGAACTAAATTCTGTACCCAACAACCGAGCCACTCCCGGTTCAAACCACCCAACTGGTGATCGACATCGCCTACGGTACTACGCTTCATACGGAGCCATCCGGATGCTAGGGCTGGTAGCCGTTATTGTAGGCGAACTCGCTAATGGCGAAACTGGTCCCACGAGCCTCGGAAATCAATAACACGAGGCTCGAAGCATGTCCTCTAGAATCCGAATAGTCCTTTCGGACTCGCCATCCGTCCGAGGATGAAATGTCGTACTCAGCCGAACCCGGGTGCCTAACTCATGCTGGGACCGCTCTCCGGAACCGCGAGGTAAGCTGCGTACCACGATCGGAGATAATAGAACCGGCACTCCATGGAGACGAACAATCTCCCTAATGTAAACCTCCGCTAACCTCTCCGACGAGTAGGAGACGGATACTATGGAATAAAGTGTGCCGACTTGGTCAGCCTATCAACAATGACCCAAATAGCATCTAATTTCCTCCGAGTCAAAGGAAGTCCGAGTAACGAAGTCCATAGTGATCCGTTCCCATTTCCACTCGGGAATTTCAATCCTCCGGAATACACCACCAGGTCTCTGGTGCTCATATTTCATGACACCGAGCGACATATGCAATGATATCTTTCTTCATTCTGCGCCACCAATAGTGATGCCGTAAGTCCTGGTACATCTTCGCGGCGCCTGGGTGAATAGAATACCGTGAACTGTGGGCCTCCGCTAAGATCAACTCTCGAATCCCTTCGACATTGGGCACACAAACTCGACCCTGAAATTTCAATACTCCATCATCATCTAGATTTACCTGTGTGGCACCTCCCCGCTGTACTATATCTCTTAACTCACGCAAATGAGGATCATCAGATTGCCTCTCACGGATACGCTCAAATAAAGAAGAACGAGCGACCGTGCAGGCTAACACCCTGCTAGGCTCAGAAATGTCTAATCTCACGAACCGGTTGGCTAAGGCCTGGACATCTAGAGCTAATGGTCTCCGACTGACCGGAATGTATGCAAGACTACCCATGCTGGCATACTTTCTACTCAATGCATCGGCCACCACATTGGCCTTACCTGGGTGATATAAGATAGTAACATCATAGTCTTTTAACAACTCTAACCATCTCCGCTGTCGTAGATTCAACTCCTTCTGTTTGAACAAGTACCGTAGGCTTTTGTGATCGGTGTACACCTCACATGTCACACCATATAGATAATGCCTCCAGATCTTTAAGGCATGAACCACTGCTGCTAACTCAAGATCATGAACTGGATAATTCTTCTCATGTATCTTTAACCGCCTCGAAGCATAAGCGATAACCTTACCATCCTGCATCAATACCGCTCCAAGCCCTGTACGAGATGCGTCACAATAAACTATATAAGGCCCCGCACCTGTAGGTAGTATTAACACTGGTGCGGTGGTCAAGGCTGTCTTGAGCTTCTGAAAGCTCGCCTCACACTCCTCTGACCACTGAAGCTGGACACCCTTCTGGGTCAACCTGGTCATCGGGGCTGCAATAGAAGAAAACCCCTCTACAAATCGACGGTAGTAACCTGCTAATCCCAAGAAACTCCGGATCTCAGTCACTGAAGATGGTCGAGGCCAATTCTGGACTGCCTCAATCTTCTTTGGGTCTACCTGAATACCTTCCACCGATACAATGTGACCCAGGAAATGCTACCGAACTCAGCCAGAACTCACATTTAGAAAATTTGGCATATAGCTGGTTATCTTTCAGAGTCTGAAGAACCACTCTGAGGTGCTGCTCGTGCTCTTCCTGGCTGCGGGAGTACACCGGGATGTCATCTATAAAGACTATCACGAACAGATCTAAGTAAGGCCTGAATACCCGATTCATCAACTCCATGAATGCTGCTGGGGCGTTGGTCAACCCGAAGGACATGACCAAGAACTCATAATGCCCATATCTAGAACGAAAGGCTGTCTTAGGAATGTCAGCCGCCCTGATCTTCAGCTGATGGTAGCCTGACCTCAAGTCTATCTTAGAAAATACCCTCGCTCCCTGGAGCTGGTCAAACAAATCATCAATCCTCGGCAGGTGGATACTTATTCTTTATTGTCACTTTGTTTAATTGTCGGTAATCAATACACATCCGCATCGATCCATCTTTCTTCTTTACAAATAGTACAGGTGCTCCCCAGGGGGAAACACTGGGCCTGATAAAACCTTTCTCAAGAAGGTCTTGCAACTGATCTTTCAACTCTTTTAGCTCCGGCGGGGCCATACGATAGGGTGGAATAGAGATGGGGTGAGTGCCCGGTGCCAGATCAATACAGAAATCAATATCCCTGTCGGGTGGCATGCCCGGCAGGTCTGAAGGAAACACCTCAGGAAACTCCCGTGCAATAGGGACTGACGCAATGGAAGGAATCTCTGCGCTGGAATCACGAACATAAGCCAGATAAGCTAGACACCCCTTCTCGACCATGCGTCGAGCCTTAACATAGGAAATAACGGTGCGAACGGAGTGGCTTGAGGTACCTTTCCACTCTAGTCGGGGTGATTCTAGCAAGGCTAAGGTCATAGTCTTAGCATGACAATCTAGAATAGCATGGTATGGGGACAACCAGTCCATCCCCAATATGACGTCAAAATCTACCATATCCAAAAGCAACAGATCAACACGGGTCTCAAGACCCCCAAATATAACTACGCACGAACGATGCACTCGGTCGACTACAATGGAGTCACCCACTGGTGTAGCCACATAAACTGGAATATCCAGAGCATAGCTGGGCACGGCCAAATACGGTGCGAAGTACGAAGACACATAGGAATATGTAGATCCAGGGTCAAATAATACTGAAGCACCTCTGCCACACATAAGAATAGTACCTGTAATCACGGCATCTGATGCCTCTGCCTCTGGTCTGGCTGGTAAAGCATAGAATCGGGGATCTGCACCTCCCCTCTGAGCTGCGTCTCTAGGACGACCATCAACTGGCTGACCTCTACCTCTGGCTGGACGGTCTCCACCTCTACGGTCTCGACCTCCACCTCTATAATCTCTACCCCCGCCTGTGGCTGGCTGGGCAGGCTGAGGGTCAGCTGGGGCCTGAATCATAGGACGAGGACCTCGCTGCTGAGAGTTGCCTGCTGCTAGAGGGCAATACCTGATAAAATGACCTGGGTCACCACAATCGTAGCAAATCATAGACTGATGGGGATGCTGGCCCTGACGACCTGAATGGCCTCCACGAACACTCTGAAGAGGCTGAGCATTAATAGGAGGCTGGTCTGAATAATGCCCACGAAAACCACGATCACCTGGTCCACCCTGTGAAGCCTGAAGGGCGGAATGAAAAGGCCTGGAGGACTGGCCTCTATCAAAGGATTCTCTGCTACCAGAGGAAGAAGCACCAAACCTACCCGAATGACGAGGCCTCTTATCCGAAGAATAACCGCCTCCTCTAGCGAGAGCCATCTCAACTCTGCGTGCTGCATTGGCTGCCTTCTGAAATGATATGTCACTCCCCACGCCCATAGCCATCTGGAGTCTAATCGGCTGATTAAGCCCATCTATAAACCTGCGGACCCTCTCCCGCTCCGTGGGAAGTATCACCACCGCATGACGAGCCAAATCGACAAATCTCGTCTCATACTGTGTAACCGTCATAGTGCCCTGATGGAGGCGCTCAAACTGCCTCCGAAGTACATCCCGCTGAGTAGCAGGGAGAAACTTCTCCATAAGTAGTTCCGCAAACTGATCCCATGATAAAGCTGGGGACCCTGCTAGTCGAGTCAAGCAATAATCTCTCCACCAAGTCTTGCCGGATCCTGCAAGCCTGAATGTACAGAAGTCAACTCTATTTGTCTCCACGATCCCCATAGTCTTGAGAATCTCATAGCAACTGAATAAGAAGTCCCTGAGGATCCTCTGATGTGGCTCCACCGAATGTAGTGGTAAATAGCTTGGAGAAGCGATCAAGCCTCCATAACGAATCGAAGTCATGGCCGCTCCATCACTCGCAAGAGCCGTGGTACCGACCGAGTGGCCACGACTGGGCCGAACCACCGGTGCTCGAGGGTCGAGGAGCTACCGGCTCCGGAGTACGAGCAATAGGAGTCCGGGCCCCTCCTCCAGCCCTGAGAAGCGGCTGGTGCAATTGATAATAAACCCACTCTGGCAATGCTCGTCCATAAATCTCGCTATTCTGACCAAAGCATCCCGAAGATCCTGGGCAAATAAAGCCTCTCCTGGGACCTGAGCTGGGCCCACTAGAGCTGCTGGAACTGGAATCTCCTCGTCGATCTCAATATGAGGCTCCACCTTTGGAGTAGCTGCCTGGGACTGAGTTCTACCCCTACCACGGCCTCTGATACGGCCTTGGACCCTGCCCCTCACGGGAGCTGCCTGGGGCTCGGGCTGCTGGTCAGCGGACGAAGAAGTGCGTGTCCTCACCATCTGCGAAAGGACAGAAGAGAAATTCAATCAGTAATTGAGGAACAAGTCGCAGGACAAGAAAGAACAAATGAGAGACTCTTTCCTAACTCAATAGACTTTGGAGGACAAGTACGGACATCTCTGTACCTACCTCTCAAACTCTACTAAGCTTGTTTGTGAGTGGTGAGACCTATGTAACCTAGAGCTCTGATACCAACTTGTCACGACCCGGATTTTTCCCCAACATCGTTATCGTGATGGCGCCTACTCGTGGTAGCTAGGCAAGCCACTGTATTCATACTATCCTGTTTTTAACACAATTTAATTAAATAAATGCGGAATACTTTATCGAAATAGAAATAACTAATTACAAGATGAAAATCATACTGAAATCCTCTACCCAAGACGTGGAGTCACCAACTCACGAACTACTACCGAATACTACACATAAGAGTTTGAAAGAAATATAACATAATTCTGTTTGTCTCGGAACAAAGAGACTACAGCTAGTATCATAAATAAAGAGAGAGACGCCGGGCCTGCGGACGTCTGCAAGCTACCTCGGTCTCAAATGTGATCAACTCCCACACAATCGATTTACTGCTGCTGCTCCTGATCGTAACCTGGACCTGTGCAAAAACGCACAGAAGTGTAGTAACAGCACAACCGACCCCATGTGCTGGTAAGTGCCTGGCCTATCCCGGCGAAGTAGTGACAAGCCTAGGACCAGACACCCACCTAAACCTGTGCAATTCAATATTTATGTATACCACAGAATAACAAGAAATAACCAGGTAATAACACAATAAAGAATATCTCAAAGAATTCAACAATTAACAACAGTTAATAAATTCACAAGGAAAAACAAAGTATAATGGAAACACAAGTAATATCAAATCAAGGAATAGCAAGCAGTTGCACGGCATCACCCTTCGTGCTTTTACTCTCATCCTCACCAAGTAAGCAAATAAAATACACGGCATCACCCTTCGTGCTTTCACTCTCATCCTCACATCCATAGTACGGCATGATCCTTCGTACATGGTTCAATAACAGGGCACGGCATGATCCTTCGTACATAATCAATAAAACATGGCACGGCATTAACCTTCATGCATAAATAATAAAACAAGGCACGGCATCACCCTTCGTGCATTATCACTCTTCCTCACCCAAATAACAATCACAGTTAAGGGCAAAGAAAGAAGCAGTAATTCATAAACCGTCCCAATAAGGGCAATCAATAATTATCTTCACAACAAGTCCCGACAAGGGAGAACAATAACAATTCTACAACCTGACAAAGGTTCAACGATTCATCTGTAAATATATCTCAAAATAAACATTTTCAACGACTCACGGTCATACTAGACACCAGTGTATGGATGCTCGTCACCACAGCCCATACACCGCACTCGATCACATAACACATAACACATAATCCTATTCCCTCAAGTTAGGATAGAACAAACACTTACCTCGAATGTTTATGAACAATTCAATCCGTGGAAATGTCTTTTTCTTTCAAATTTGGCTCCAATCCAATCGTATCTATACACAATTGGTTTAATATCATCAATACTACTCAACGAACTAATTCATAAGGCCAATTACAACTTTTACAACATTCTGCCTGGAATAGTGAGTTTTGACCCCGGGCCCACATGGTCGGAACTCGGGGTTAGGACCAAAATCCGGTTACCCATCCCCTCATGAGTTCATGTAAATGATTTGTTTCAAAATCGGACCTCAATTTGAGGTCCAATTTCCCAATTTATGAAAAACCCTATATTCTAACAAAAACAAGAAATTCTACCATGAAAACCTTTGATTTCTATTGAAAAACATGTTTAATGATATTAGGAATTGAAAGAATTAAGTAAAAAGTGACTTACAATTGTTTTGATGAAGAAGGAATCCGTGAAGAATCGCAAATGGGTGTTTTTGGTTTGTAAAAAGTGAAGAAATGAACTGAAAATCGTGTTTTACAGGTCTCGGTGTTCGCATTTGCGAACATGGGTTCGCAATTGCGAACCCCGACCAATTTCTGGAGTTTGAAAAATAAGCTAAGGCTGGGAAGTTCGCATTTGCTAACTTTTGTTCGCATTTGCGAAGCCAAGGCAAATCTGGGGGCTTCGCATTTGCGAACATATGTTCGCATTTGCGAACATATGTTCGCATTTGCGAATCAGGCTGGCCTCCAGGGACCTTCGCATTTGCGAAGAATGCTTCGCATTTGCGAAGCATGCCTTTTCATTGGAGGCCTCGCAATTGCGAGGTTTGGTTCGCATTTGCAAACCCAAACGGTCCTGGGCACCCTTCGCATTTGCGACCAAGGGTTCGCATTTGCGAACCCTGCCTTGACCTGCCACCTTCGCAATTGCGAGAAATACTTCGCAATTGCGAAGACAACGGCTGGGTGAAAAACCAGCAGTGCAAAAACTCAGAATTTCATCCAACGGCCTATCAAATCTTTGCCCGAGCTCCCCGGGCTCCAAACCAAACATGTACTCAACATCAAAAACACATTATTAACTTGTTCGTGCGATCACATCGCCAATATCACATCGTTTTCATCAAATCAAGCCTCAAATTCATGATTTTCATACTTTTGGTTCTCAAAACTTTCAAACTTGGAACTCAAGGTCCAAAACATCTCAAACGACATCCGAACGTCACCAAACTTTTCAGAAATCACATATATAATATTTAAGACTTGTACCGGGCGTCGAAACCAAAATACGAGCCCGATACCAAGGTCAATTAATTCATTTCCTTTAACAATTACATCAAAAACAATTTCATAGAAAAATTCATAACTTGGGCTCTCGGCCTCGTAATTCGACTCCGGACGCATGTCCAAGTCCCATATTTTCCTATGGACCTCTCGGGACCATCCAATCTCGAGTCCGGATCCGTTTACCAAAAATGTTGACCGAAGTCAACCATATCAATATTAATATCATTTTTATCCAAATTTCTCATATAATTCATATTTTCTATCACAAAATCTTTCCGGCTACTTGCTCGGATTGTGCACGTAAATCGAGGCAACATGGAATGAGGTTTTCAAGGCCTCAGAAGCTCGAAATGATTAATAAAATAAGTGATGATCCTTTGGGTCGTCACAGGTTCATTTTCCTTATTTTGCTATGATTGTACCATTTGAACTTGATCCCCTAATTAAAGGAGTGCGTGTCTTTAATTGATGTTGATTGATTATTGTTTCCATAATTATGTAAAAGCTAGTACTCCTTGCTTTATTTTTTCTTACTCGTTTTCAGCATTATAAATACTCTATTCTCTTTTGCATAACCCACATGAAATATCACTAAGACACACGAACCAATAAGTCCATTATTCTGAACTCTCTCGCACACAAGAGCATATTGATATCATTCTGAGTTCTCTTTTACTTTCATACATATTCTCTTTGCTTCTCGTACTAGTTACTGATCACTCAGTCAGCTGAAAGCTAAGACTGAGTAATTACTATTTCTTTCTTGTTCTGCATACTATTGCCCTGTTGCTCTACCTCTATGCACCTTGCTGTTCTATTCTCACTTTTGACTGGTATGATTCTAGTTTAAGTTTACAATATCCCAAAACAACATGTTTCAGTTCATTCCATTTGTGCTTTTACTTATGGTTCTATTTTTTACCATGTAACTAGGATGTCTATGTGATTTCCCTTTCCCTTTAGTTTAATATGTCTCTTGCTTTCCCTTCTGTGATTCACTATGACTTTGTTTGATTCCTATGAAGCTAGCATACTTGTTTTTCTATGTGATTACCTTTCCTCTTATCTCAATATGACCAATGCTTTCTTTTGTGATTTCATCCTTTGCCTAACATCTACTACAACAAACTTGTGCCCATATAACATGTTTGACTCTGTCTGACACTTAATGCTGTTGGATTTTGGCATGAACACTATGTGATAACTATGTTGTAACGCTAGTCTAAGGACTAATTGTGTATAAGTCTACTTCTATCATGTGATTTTTCTATCCTCCAATCTCTATCCCTACTTGTGTTTACTTCCTGAACTCTTCATGTCTTCTGAATTGTGACTGTCCTGTTTCTTTCCTTTCTTTTTCAAAACTTGTATTTTTATAAAAACCAAACTCCTAGTTTGTTCTCTGGAACTATTTTCTTCCAAAACTTGTATTTTAACTCAATTTCTTTAAAGAAATTTCTATCACGCTCTCACTACTCCTAGAGTATAGGTTCTAACCCCTTCGTGAGAGTATTGCCTAGGGTATCTTTGAATACCCTTTCAACTTTGATGCACAAGGCTGGTAATTCCACACTACACTTGTTCAATATTTTTGGTAAATGTTTGGGTGCTGGTATTGGCTAGGGACCTAATGAGGTCCTAGGGATCTTTGCCCCACCAAGACTATGGTTGTGAAACTCGAAAGAAGTGAGGTTGGAGGATTGGGCATGGTTGAAGGCTCCCTATGGAGTTTCTTCTTATTTTTATCTTTTCATTATGTAATTCAGCTATCATGGTTTGTAATAACTTGTAAACAACTGATTGGTGTTATAGTGAAAAGGGGTTGGGATTATGCTTACTTAGTTTAATTAATGGGGAGAGAACATATCTATAGGGCTTTACTTACTAATTTGTGCAATAGAAACCATGTGTAGGACATGCATGTCACACTTAGATATCCTGTTGCAGAGCCTTTACTTTTAGTTTGTTGTCATACTCATTTCTTATTCACAACTAGCTAATGACTCGCAAATAACTTTTAGAACTATTACTGCATTTTCATTGGCATTTGGATACCATGTTTTAGGACCTTCACGTGCATTAGATGCCCTATTACTTAGGATTCATATTTTTTTTCCTGAGTTTCAATTTGTTGAACGCCTCACCAGTTGTTTAATTAACACAAGTTTGGTTGATTGCGTCTTCTCTTTAAAACTAGAATTAATATGCATGTTCACCCTTTAAAGCAAGAAGGCAATACTTATGTCGCCCAGGCAAGCTTTAGGCCCAATAATAAATGGTTGATCTTGTTTTACTAGTTTCAAACTACACAGCCTTTTAACTTTCTCATCTCTTCTTATCCGTCTCTCTAAAATCTACTCTTTTACTGAAAATCTCTTTATCTGGAAACCTATTTGTATTTATGGGCTCTCACTAATTTCCTGATTCTTGCCCTATTAAGCTCTCAAATTGTTGTTTTACCCTCCTTCCTAAGATCATGTTTTTCTGGTACTTGTCTAGTTAAACTATTGTATTTTCAAATCTCCAATTTTCCAAACGATGTTTTAACAGTCCCCTCACCTTTACTTACTCAACTGTTTTTCTTAGTGTTATTTCAGGATTTAAAGACTCTTTGGATCACTCAATTATGGTTAAACCTTCTGTTGAAACTTATCTTTAAACTCGAGTTCTTTTAAGACCTTTAATGTGTTTGATACGTGCTAATTACATGCCTTCCTGTGAGAGATCTGTGAGCCTCTTATTTTCCTTAGTATGGTACCTTTATGTGTAGTCCTACTTGTTATGTATGTTGCCTAGTATTTTGTCCTTTAAACCTAAGGGTCCAGCCTAGTCATTACCGTGTAGGAATAGTGGTCCTAAATACCCTCTTAGACTTATCGGACGGGACGGGTAATAGCACATAATAAGCTTTCATGACCAATTCACACGTTTAAATAACCTTACGGGGTGGGAAGGTTAGAATATGGAGATAATGACTAATACGCTAATACCACGTGCGACCCCTCTTTGAGGAGTAAATGTTGGGTATTGCATTGAAGTGATCCATATTAATAATAAACCTAGGACCCCTTTTCCTTTGTTTGTCTTTGTTTGCTTTCTTTAGAATTGTTTAGGCCTTTCAAATCACTGCTCTCTTTATACTTACTTTCACAAAGTTTCAATTTAATTGCAAGTACTTATTTGAGCCTTGATTTTTTATTTGTAAAGTCATAACATAGCATGGCTCGGAACCACACTAGTGGATCATGAAGGGTGCCTAACACCTTCCCCTCGAGATAATTTCTATACCTTACCCGAACTCTAGTTTTGAAATTCAAAATCCTTAGTACCCTAATGAACTTAATCATTAGGTGGCGACTCTTCAACTCCAAAACCCAATTCCCAAACGGTAATAGAGTTGTCTTTCCAAATGTTATAAACCCAATTTTACATTTAGAAAAAAGGACCTTTCACAGCATGGCGACTCTGCTGGGGATTTCTTTAGGCTTCTACCATTTCATGTTATATGTCACTTTGTTATTTTCTTTATGTCTTTGTTTAATACCTTTATTTGAAACTAACTTGTCTTTTTGTTTCTTTTTCTTTAACGCTTCATTTACTACTTTCCTTCAATACCGTTGTAATTTCTGAGTAATTATTGTTATCATTATGAACGTGAAAATACATGACAATTTGTTTTGTTCTTGTAATTGCATCTTCAAAATCATATTCCATTCATGCCAAACAATTACCATAGCAACGCTTGATGAGTTGTTTCACTCTTCCGATATTATTACCCCATAAATTTGGTAAAGGCATACTTTTGGTAAAACTAGTCGATCAGCGGTGCAGTCGAAGGTTTCGTGCCTTTCCCTCTTAAGTTGTCCGCTCAAGGGTGCCGGTCTAGCACCCCATAGAAACCTTATTCTATTTAATTGTACACACATCACTGTCAAACCAAGTTGAGTTAGTTATGTTATCCACATAATGACTCTTTAAGATAGCCTTATCTAAAGTTCACTGGGTTCCCCTGGAACCCAAATGGACAACACCATATTCTGTGCATTTATTTGGAGAACAAAATGTTGTTTATGCCAATTATTGATTGAAATAGTTGACTCCGGCGGGGGTGAGGGACTAACATTTTATTTTGCAGAAAATGAGGCACGCAATCCCCAGATTCGGCATACTAACCAATATTCACTCGAGGTTGCTAAGTTGGTGGAAGAACCTTCATTCCAGTGACCGGACTCTCATCCGCAAATATTTGGGGAATATTCCTTCTCTTTTGGAAATCCAGCTTGATCTAGAGGATCGAGAATCGCCAAAATGACGAGGGAAATAAAGGAGGACATTTGGCTAGGGCTTATCTACTGCTACGATTGCGTGAGCTGGTGACGTTGTTCAATGGAGCCAAAGATGCTGAGTCTGCGGAAGGTCGTTCTGGGACCAAATACCCAGGAGTTTTTTTTTCTCTTTTCCGCTTTGAAATGTAGTAAGGCCAATGGTCATTAGTAATATTTTTACTTTATGCAATTTTAGTATCGTTTTGGGATTCGTCTTTTTTTTATCAATAAAATGAGGCACTTAGCATTATAAGTGCCCCTCCAAGTTAATTAATCAACCACATTTCTGTCACATAACAAACAGGTGGTACGTATTCTCGTTAAAACCATCACATCTTCGAAACCCTAGTTCCCAGGTAGTCGTCGCATTTTGTATATGCGGTTCGCATTCTTAATTTGCGACCGCATAATGTCACCACATTTCAGACTTCAGCAACTTCTTTTTTGATCAATTATTTGGCCTGAAAACCTATTACGTGGTTGCATAATGGATCGTATTTCTTGCACTTGAATTTGGCCAAATAGACTATTGGACTTTGTGGTTCCTTTAATCAATATGCGGTCCGCATGTTGGATTTGTGGTTCGCATATTCACATATGTGATCTCATTTTGCCTTTTTCTTGTCCTTTCGCGACTTTTTGATTTCATTTCCATATTTTTTGGTCCTTAATCCTCATACACTGCACAACATTAAAATTATATAAGTATAAAGATAATTTCGGCACATAATACCAATTGCTCAGATTTTAGCTTGTGATTACCCACAAAACATCCAACATAATTGATCTCTTCTTTCACATATCACAAGCCCCCACTTTTAAGTAACTCCAAAAAATTTCAGAAATTCCGATTGTCTCCCCTAAAATTGGGCCTAACCACCTATCAGAGTAACACCAAAATGAGTCCTAACAAAATAGCCATAACTCAACAAACCATCAACATGTAAATGAAAACCAATAATCTCAACATTAAAAGGATTACACTAACAGAAGTGGTAGTTGGACAAGAGCTGTACATATTTAAATGATAACAAATAGAAAGCACCTTTTGAACCACAATCATTTGGATATATAAATAAGTGAGAATATTTTCATTCCAGCACATCCATGACCTTAGAGATGGCCTCCTTGACTTATATAAAGGCTTGAAAGAAAGTCTGATCTGGACTCGGATGATTAGAAATAGACCATTAATGCTTTGGATACGCTTTAGCACGTCCGGAGATCCCATGGAACCATAGATCTAAGAAGATCTAAAAGTAAACCATCAAGGACAGACCTTAAAAATTCGAAAACCTTGAGTTTAATGGTGGAGGGGGTGAGTACAGGCCATCCATGGCCTGAGAAGCCATAAATTCCAGCGAACGTACGGTGGAAAAGAGTTGAAGACGACTAGGGTTCTAGAGAACCTTCAAGGATGTTTTGAGAGAGGAGAGTATTCAAAGGCGGCGAACCAAACAAAATGGGAAGATCAGGTTAGGGTAGGGAATTAAAAATAGTAAAGGATGATCCTGGTCGTGGATCAAAATGATCAACGACTTGAATTAATAGAAGTGACCAGGAAGGTTTTTAATTGGGTCTGGGGCTAGGTTAAAAATACAATTGGGCCAATCCTATTGGGGGTTAGGATTAGGTCAATTGAGGGCTAAAATTGAAATGTGAATAGGCTGTAATTGCAACGAAATAAGGCTAAAAGTTAAATAGCTAGTTTTTCCTTTTATATTACAAAAAATAGTAAAAAATGATTTCAATAGAAAATTAAAAAAACTCCGTCAGCTAATAATTCACAAATATTAATGAAAAAAATACTGGAACCAATTTTACAATTATAAAATACTATTAATCCTAAAATAGGGTAATATTACAATTATATGCAATTTAGCTTTAAAATGCCAAATACCATTGTAAAAATATACAAAAATTACCTTGACTATATTTTGGCATGAATGTGAGAATAAATAAATTATTTACCAAAATTGATGATTTTGGAAATAATTACGGATTTTGTACTGCTAAAATAGATAACAAATTCACTTAAAAACTGGAAAAAATACTGAAACTTAGATATATATATATATATATATATATATATATATATATATATATATATATATATATATATATATATATATATATATATATATATATATATGTATATTATTTTGAAATTAGTTTGTATATGAAAAATATGTAGGAAAAAATTGGGTATCAACAGTTTCAATGATGAGTGGCCAGTTGAAAGCCTACTTGCTTGACTAATCTAGGTGTTCCGAGGTATAAACTCATCCAGTTCTTGTCATACCATGAGTTGCAACAGTATCTTTGAACTTGACTTTGCCTTTCCTTCTAGCCTCGACTGTATAATCCTAAGGTATAAGTTTTGTATGGAATTATGGCATGGTGGTCATCAACATTAGAATCAGTGCAGCCACTTTTACTTCGAATGGGACATGTTCGTTGGGTGATAAAACTGTAACCTCAAAGGGTGATGGTGTTTTTGCTGATGGCGCTACTTCAAACTCAAGAGAGATAGACATATCCACCTCATTGACCTCTGATGGTTAGATCTAGACTATGATAGTGTTGATAGTAACTGTTTCCTTCTCTGGATTATTGCCTTCTGTAATCAATTCGATGGATCCCTCAAGATTCCAATCATCCTCTACTTTAATCATGTGAATACCCCCACCTTTGTGGTCTGGTAGAGGGTTGTTGCGGACATTCGGGGTGGCTTCCTTTACTACAATGACTTTATTATTAATCATGGACTGTATCTTGTCTTTTAAAGAGTGGCACTCATCGATGGTGTGTCCCTTCATGCCGGAGTAGTATGCACAAGATTTTTTTGGGTTAACATACTAAGAAGGGTTCTCAGGGATTGTAACAGGGATTTGGGTGACATAACCGGCGGTTTTGAGTCTCTCATATAGCTGATCAATGGGTTCGCTGATGGCTATGTATTATTTTGCAGGCCTCCAATAAGAATTAGGTTGGGGCCTAGGGAAATTTTTGCGTGCCGTGGGTGATTGGTAATGAGATGTTTGGGCATTATAATTTTGGTAGACATGTGCAGGCTGGGAATATCTGGGTGAGGTAGGCTAATATATGGGAGATGAAGGTGATTGATAAGTTGGTGGAGGAGCTTGGAAGAAGGGTGCTTGGTAGTTTGGGGTTGGTTGATATGTGGGTGGAAGTATTGGGTAGGTTTGGTATTTGAGAGGAGACTTGGTCCTTTGTGCAACCATCACGGCCCATGCATTCCTCTTTTGGGACACACCACCAGACTGCAAGGCCTTATTTGAAGCTTGCAAGGTCTCGAAGTTTGTAACCATACTGCTTTTGATACCTTCTTCAATTTGTATCCTTAGCTTGATAATGTCAAAAAACTTATGATTCTCAATTACCATCAACTGTTCATAGTATTATGGGTCTTGAGCCCGATCAAAGAACTTGTTCATTTACTCCTAGTCTAAGAGGGTCTGACCTAAGCATCTTCGGACCTCAAGTCAGTAACAACTAGAAAAATGTTTTCGCAGGCTTGTTCTTCAGATTCTCAATATAGAATACATCTGGAGCATTTTCTGTGTTAAACTTTAACCTGTCCGTGAAATCAGAGGCCATACCTACCCAGCTCGAGCATTTCTTAGGATCTTGGCTGATGTACCAAGATAGTGCATCTCCTTTCAGACTCCTCATGAATGGTTTCATGTGGATCCTTTCGTCCTTTACTAACCTAACCTGCTTGTTGCAGTATGTTCTTAGATGGACCCTTGGATCACATGTACCATTAAACATAACGAACTTGACAGGTTTGTACCCCTCTGGTAGTTCTACATTTGGTGTAGAGATCTTCTTAGTCCAACCCTTCGATCCCATTACTTCCTTCCACACCTTGGATTCGGCTAGTTAATTTCTTATGCTTTTCAGCCAGGTTTCTGATAAGTAGATCCTTTTCATTAGACTCGGGTGTGCAAGATATAGGTTGGGTGGAGAGGGGCATGGTCTTCACGTAGATGGGATTATTGTGGTGGCCAGGTGTGTGTGCGTGGAAATGGTCATTTGTAGAATTTTGTGGTACGGGAATAAGTAATAGATTGTTGTTTGGAGTGTGGCAAGTATTGCATTGATTCTTCGTTGGAATGGTAGGATGATTTGGTTGATTTTATAGAAGTGTGGGATTTTGAGCATTGGGGAAGGTAGTGTCTAGGGTGGTGAGGGAGAAGGATAGGTTGGCCAGATTCCGAACTTAATGAAGCTCTTCTTGAAACTTCAACAATTTCTGCTCAAGTTGTGACACATTTTCATAGGGATCTGAATATTATGGCCATCAATGGCCTGTTCCATTGTATTCTCTTTTCGGATGTTCAAATCTTACATTTTGCATTCGTTCTTGTTCTTAATAGGACTTAGAGGAGGAGAGGGTGGAGGGCCCTTGGATCTCGTGGAATAGGATGACGTTGCAAGAATGCACGGACTAACCTTTGGGGAGAGGAATAAAAAATAAAACAAAAAGGTAAACAAGTTAGTGAGGATCATAAATTATTCTAGTATTTTAGTGAAGGAATGTAAAGTGTTTCATACTTTTGGAACTTCATTGTGCCCGAGGTGGGTCTAGCGACAAATTGATTTGGAGAACTTAGAATACTAAATGACTAATTTTATTGATAAAAAATAGGCGAATCCCAAAATGACACTAAATAAGTAAGAAAATAGAAGTCACTAATGTCTATAGGCCTTATTACATTTATAAAGTGAAAAAGGTAAACTCATATCTAGTCGGTCCCAGAAGGACCTTCCACAGGTTGAATGCTCTCGTTGATCGAATTCTCTAGTTTGCATTGGTTCTCCAGTAAAAATGCCTTTGCAAAGTGTTCTCCTTCGTTTCCCTCAGTATTCTGGTAGTCGGTGACCATATTTCTCACTTTTCCTTCCAATTACAGTAGATTGTATACCAGATATTCCAACTTTCCGCTAGTTTTGGCTATCCTTACTTTCAAATCATTGATTTGGTCATTTGATTGAAGACTCCTCTACTAGTCTAGCAAGAGTGGGGGCATGCTATTCATACCAAAAAATGGGGACCTCGTGCCTTATATTCTACAAAACAAAAGTGTTAGACCCTACCCCCACCAGACATAACAGTTAAACATCAAGAATTAGCATGAAGCATTTAGTTCTCCAAATAAATGCACAGAACATGATGATGACCATTAAGGTTTAGGGAAACCCCGAGGACTTTGGACATGGATATCTTAAAGGATCATTACATGGAAAACGTAACTGACCCAGCTCGGTTGACCATGATACATGCACAAATTGAATAGAGTGAGGTTTTTACAGGCTTTTAGACTGGTACCCTTGAGCGGACAATCAAGGGAGAAGGCTCGGAATTGTCGATGGCACCGCTGATTGACTAGTGTTACCGCAACATATGCCTTTCTGAATTTAGGGGGTAATGATGTAGGAAAAGTGCAACCATTCATTAAAGCTTTGTTATGGTATATGTTTTGGCATGAGTAGAGTATGATGTTGAGCATAATTATGTAATAATTAAAAGCATGTTAACATGTATTTTCACACCAAGAAAGAGATAAATACCTCAGTTTCATAATTTAAAGCAATATAGGAAAGAAAACAAGGAAAATATATTAGTTTTGCTTCTAAAGAATAAATTAAATGCTTAAAGGAATTAAACAACTAATAGCATAAAGGGAGAGGTATAAATTCACCAGAACAATTTGAAATGGTAAAAGCCTAAAAATCTCCAGCAGAGTCATCATGCTGTCGTGCCCCATTTTTCTCTTTTTTGCATTAGAAAATCGGATTTATGACATTTTGGGTATAGGAAAACTCATTCATTTTGGGAACTGGATTTTGCATTTGAAGAGTTTCCACTTCATAATTCGAGGTATATTAGGACACATATAAGGTTCAATTCTAAGTTTGTTTGATAACAAGAGATAGGGTAAGGGCTTGAAAATATTCTAAGGGAAAGGTGCCTAGGCACCCCTCAGGATTCACTAGTGTGGTTCCCGGCTAGATAATTTTTGTGAATTTGTGCAATTTAGCAAATAGACATGTATAGGCTCAATAGTAGGGGATTAAAGTTTGAACATATAAGAGATTGAAAACAATTAGATGGCAAATTTTGAGAAGAAGTTACAATTTTGTAAATATTAAAAGGAAAGGAAAGAGCATGGGGTCCTATGTTTATTTGTAATATGGATCACGTCAATGTCATACCTGGTAATAACTCCTCAAAATAAGGGCTACATGTGGTATTAGCACACCGGTCATCATATTCATATCTACCCTTCCCACCGCGTCAAGGTACAAAAATGCAGATTGGTCTCGACCACTATTGCATGCTATTACATGTCCTGTTCTTATAAGTCTCGAAGGAACTTAGAACTACTATTCCTAAAGGGGAGGGATATTAGGCTGACTTTGAGGTTTCTAAAGGTGAAAAAGCTAAGGCGATATACAAAAATACATAAGACTGCACATTAAGGAGAAGCACGTAAACAACTAAAAGGCTCATATAAACGTCCTCAAGCAAAGCACATAAATAGCATGACTTAAATACAATCAGGGCCCGAATCTAAAGTACTAAGGCAAGGTGAGTTTCAGTTGCTGAAGCATAACAATTTATTACATAACTCAGATAAGAAGTCCGAATCAGACATGCGTGTTGGTTATAGCAATTACTAATTAACAGAGACGGGTTCAATTTTATTTGTTGTCAACTAAGGCTTGCCTAAGTGTTTGGGGTGTGATCTTATAAACATGATAGCTATTACTAATTTAAAACGAGTGATTTGAGATCCTATAGTCATGCTTGTTAAACCATGTTAATAAGAGGAGAGTAGGTTGTTTAAAAAACTGGTTTAGAACAGTATGAGTTAGGCTGATTTTAAAGTAAACTTATTTCAGATCCTATATACATGGATATCTATTATTGCTAATTTATTTCCTATAGACATGATATCTAGTTGAACGTGAAATGAAGCAGATAGGATTTACTTGAAATTTCTATAGGCATGATTTATATGAAAAGGTACTGATGTATTGGATACGATGCTGAATTATAACCAATTGTATCCTAAGAACATGGTGTCTATGTATGGTAAAACATGCAGAATTTTGGAGATTTGGATAACCATTTGACATTGGATTTTGGTGAATTTGATATCGATAGACTCGTGAGCGAACGAGCTTTCTAGTTTTGTAATTTTTATTCGATTTGGAGATATGGGCCTTGGGGGACGAGTTTGACCCAAATTCAAGATTTTGGGTCTAATTTGATAATTTTAGTATGGGTTTCATTCCTTTAGCATATATGGATGATAATATATTGATTTTTGTTAGATTAAGAGCATTTAAAAATCGAATAAAGAGGCAAGGGCATTGCTTGCTAGAGTTCTAGCATTGTTTGAGGTAAGTAACGCTTCTAAACTTGGTTCTTAGCATCCGCAACCCTAAATTATGTGTTCTATGATTAATATTAAAGTGACGCAAATGCCAAGAGACAGGCATGTGGGTGTGCACCGTGAGAATTGCAACTTGGATCATTCCATGGCACCGCTTAGTGACTCTTTCTTGTTGATATCTGTGTAGTAAGTATGTGATTTAGTAAATGAGCTATAAATCATGCTAGATTCCATGTTAGGGCTTCACGCTGATACTATTAAGACCCGAGAGGTTTTTTCTTGCTGTCATATAATTAGCTTCGTTGATACTTTGTAATCAATCTTATTCGCACATATCATATCATGTCGCGATCTCGATTATTGTCAATTGTAAGCCTCTGTGTGTGAGACTGTATAGTGATTACTGAGTGAGGCCGAGAACTTGAATATGAGTGATAGTTATAGAATCGGGTTGCATGCCGAAATAGCTTATTAATTATGCCTTTGTTGGCTAGTTATAGCGCTTGGGCTGAAGGGAGCCCCTCTAGAGTCTACACACTCCCAGTAAGCGTAGATAATATTATTAAGGGACGGATCTTTCCTGGACATAGATCTTCTCCGAAGTTCTTATACATAGAGATGGATCTTCTCTATAGCATTGGAAGGGTCTTCCTTAGTACGGGGTGAATGGTGTCAGTGATGTGTATATTTCGAGAAGGATCATCCTTGGGCCTTATGAGCCATATATAGTACTGAGTGGTTGTGAGGTTGTTCTCCATAGGCTGAATTGGTCTTCCTCAGTATTGAGTGACTACTGTTAGAGATGTATTTATTTCGAAAAGGATCTTCCCTGGGTCATATGAGCTATATACAATACTCAGTGGACGAGATTTTGAGGTTGTGGGCACATGAGGCACTCAGCATGGAAATTTCACACGGCATGTGCATTGGTATGCAGATGTAGTAGAGTTACACTTCTTTACCCTGTTCATACCTGCTCTATTTTACTGTTCGAGTTGTTTGTTCAACTGAAAGCATTCATATATTTTTGTATGTTATTTATTTTATCTTTGATTAGGTTGAGTTCACTACTACCTATAAGTCTAAAGGTTGGACTTGTTACTTATTGAGTTAGTATAATCACATTATTTCCGGCACCTTGTGTGCATATCCAGGTACTATTGGTCCTAATGGAAGTCAATGATCGATGTTGCAGGCTCTGAGCGATTATTAAGGTATCTGCATAGCTCTCGCAGATCTTGACCCTCACTCTCTATTCTAGATGTGTTTTAGTTGTACTCAGTGAACTTTAAGGTAGACTATACTATTTCTCTAGATGTTCATATACTCCGTGACACCCTGGTTGTGTATGGTTATATCATAATATGATTCTTTCTTTTATGTCTTAAGAAATTTATTTAAAAATAATGAAGGCTTTTCTGCAAATGAATTAATTTTAGTATATTGGTTTTGGCTTGCGTTGGGTTGATGCTAACCTAGTTCCACGATAGGCGCTATCATGACACATTAAGTTTTGGGTCGTGACAAATTGATAGTAAAGACTAGGTTGCACAGGTCTTACGAGTCATGAGTGGGTTTAATAGAGTCTCGAGGATGGGTATAAAGATGTTTGTACCTATCTTCAATAGGCTGGAATACCTTTAGGAAATCCCACATTCTTAAATTCTTATCATGCGATGTTGATTCAACTTAAAATGTAACTTTTTAAATTCCCTCCACGCATTTGTATGCGCCCCTGAGCCCTCGGTCAGCTGTGCATCGACGACCAGTGATTCCCTAAACAAGGGGTGGGATATGGTTTCCGTGTGTTGATGTTGAGCCAGTTTATAGAACTTGAGGTTCGGCTTTGCCTGTAGCTTGAGCACTAAGGTGTAGATTATGTGAGTACGTGCTTTTGAGTTTATATGTTTGGTGGTATCCATGTTAGTGGAAGTAATCTGTGGATGGCTACGTGATGAGTATGATGTTACTGTGAGATGTATTCATATGATTTGAATGAAACGAGAAAAGTCTGCTTGAGAGTAGAAAGAACTATTTGGTGCTTTATTTCCATATTGGTTTGATGCATAGCCCCGAGTTAGGGGAGTGTGGAAGGATCCTTTCATGTTGTTCGGTTGGGGAGTGAGGTTGATTTTATGTCGTGATATAAGTTCAGACTCAGAAAGATTAAGTGATCGCGTAATATTTATGATGGTGGAACGGTATAAAGAGAAGTTAGTTTGAGGCGGAGCGGGTGGATTATCTCTTGCAGAGTGTTTTGAAGTTTTTGTGATCCCTATGTTGTTTGTTGGACATCCTATTTTACCAGTAAATTATATGTGTTGTAGTTTGAGTTTGGATCGTGTATGAGAGTTGTCTTGACAATTAAAAGGGTGAATGCGAAATTCGTAGATGGTTTGAAGTATTAGATGGCAAGCTTTTATAACCATACAAATACTCGGGGCCCCTTCTTGACTTGTTTAGGACCACATATTCCAAAAGTCTTCCTTTTTAATTAAACTATGTGACTAGTAAAAGATGTTCGTATAAATTAGAACGGAGGTGTATTAGTAAAAATTAGAATCGCCATGTGGGTCTATAAAATGGGGACACGTATCAGTAAAGTTTGAAGACAAGTGAAGAATGATATGTAAAGATGATATGTGAAACACCCCCGAGACCGAACATACTCGTATCGTGCATGTTAGCCTTGAAACTGACCATCATGAAATAGCTCGGATCAGGTGTGGGAGAATATCTCATAATTACAAATAAGGAATGAATCAATTGATCCCGGATTATGTGGGAATTACCGTCATTACACCATCAATTACAAGTCAATTATCAATAAATGCAATAAATGATAGTAAAGTCAGAACAAGGAAATCGATTATAAGATTGACTCAACAAGTACGAGATTGACTCAACAAGCACGAGATTGAATTAACAGGCACGAGATTGAATCAACAGGCACGAGATTGACTCATTAGTGACAGAATTAACTCGTCAGTTATGGAATTAACTCATCAAATACGAAATTAACTCATCAATTACAGAATTCCTACATTTACATAGTTGTTACAAGTCTTCCAAAAGTACTTGATGGATTAAGTAAATGCTCATAATCGACCTATAATCCAATGAGAATGGTTACTTAGATTTAGCCCTATAAATAGACATATTTTTACCACCATCAGGGTATCTAATTTTCTTCTCTACAATTCTATACATTGTAATTTACATCATATTGCTCTCAAGTTAGCCATAGTTCGGCCCATCAAGCTCTGTTCGGCTTATTATCCTATCAAGGACCATTCAATAAGAACTCTTTCTTCTTTGCTTTATTTTTATTATATTATCTGTCATTGAATTTATTTCTCACTACTCTATAACGTTGTATTAACAAAATTTTATATCTTTCGGATTGAATCGGTTGCTTGTCGCCCGTCATATAAAATTACTGCTTTGACCTACTGTTTTTGGGGTTAAACAGTTTGTTTCCGTTGCCAGGACCTCAAGTAAATTTGCTATTCAACTAAATATAGAATTTAGAATTTTGTTAATATTCGCTTGATTTTAGTTTAAAACTTCATCATGTCCGAAATTTAACAATCAACATAGTTTAGGACAACCAAGTGGGAGATAGCTTTACCATGCAAAATGAAAAGGGATGAATATCCATGATAATGATATGTAACCAACAAACAAAGAAAAATAGAGAATGTACATCGATATATTGGTAACGCAACTATCAGTACCAGAGCTGATTATAATAGATCTGTACGAAATAGTTCCAGAACACGAGGTTTAGATACACCAGGTAATTTTAATTTCCAAACATTAATTCTGACCTTACAGAAACAGATCAAGGAATAGAACGAGCGGAGGGAAAACATCTAGGAATTCCTATCTATTTTGCAAGAATGATATGTATAATAGTCGCAGCACCAGAATTTAAATAGAAGAAGACATAGCAAGTTAAATTGACACTAATAAAATATCTAAAAACAGGGTCGAAAACCAAACCTAGGTGATTCCGGATCCAATTGAAGGAGTCAGAAGAATAATGTCGGACCTTCCCGGAACTGAGGAGTAAAATTTAAATTCGATATTATACAAAGCATCAAATAGAGAAAGACACGTTCATTCAATTGAAAGTCAAAAATAGGCCCGGAGATCAAGCGGATGTGATTCTTGGGTGATCATAATCTAAACGTAGAAATCTAAAAATAGATCCGAAAAAAAGAGATACAAGATTATCTTCACGGGCTAAAAAAGATCCAGATCTACACGAACAGGTAAGGAATTACCCTGATAAATTGTAAAATTTTACAAGAGAAGAATGACTGTTAGGAGGAACATGAGTAAACTACCCACGAGATGGCTTACAAAGATACTACACCTAACAACTGAAAAGAAGAGATAGTTGCGGGATGGAATAGACCACGAGGAAGGAAGATTCCTTAATAACCTTGGACAATTATACAAATATTTTTGAAAGAAATCATTGGACATAAGGCATCAGAAGACACGAGGTCAAATGCTGAAGAACTAGAAATTATCATTGACTTCCCAAATAGGAAGGATTACGTTGGTCGAGACTCGACACCGAATTTAAAGGTAAGTTGATTAAACTTTTACAGGTTAATAAAAATTGCTTTGCTTGACTCCATGCTAACATAAAAGGTATACCACTAGAGGTATATGCTCAATATTAACCCGTGGTATAATTCGGTCAAGAAAAAGAAGAAACTGGAGTCAAATACTAAAAGATAAAGATATAGAACTTCAAAAGACCGGTTTAGTCAGAAAAGTCGAATCATTTGAACTTGCTATCTAACAACAACACATCATTACTTTCAAAATTCCGAGGAGAGAGATGATTGCCGGTATACTAAATTGTCTCAAATATCTCGATAAATGTAATTTTAATTCAAGAAGATGAAGGTACACAATCTCCTATTTATTATGAAATGTTCTTAGATACAAAACTACATATCTATATTTTGATAAGTTGAAATTAATCGTAGCTGCCCTAAATCTAAGAATTTATTTTCAATGTCATTCAATTCCCGTAGCCACTATATTTTTATTACACAATATTTTACATAACATGAATTGTCAAGAAGGCTAGCTAAATTAGAAGTAGTGAATATAATATTGTTTATCGGCCACACACGACTATAACATCAAAATTTTAGCACATTTTATGATTAATCTTAGCTTGAACATATTACCTTTTGGGATAATTCTCGAGATCTGGACCTTCTGCACAATTAGGTCAAACCAATGTGATGACCCAAAGGGTCATCACCTATTTCCTAATTCTTTTCGTACTTCTGAGGCCTCGAAAACCTCATTTTTACTTGCCTCGATTTGCATCACAGTCCGGGCGCATAACTGGAAAGCTTTTATGTTGAAATATATGAATTATGTGAAAATTTGGAAGAATTTTAATATTAATATGATTAAAGTTGACTGTGGTCAATATTTTTGGTAATCGGACCCGGACCCGAGATTATACTGTCCCGGAAGGTCCATAGAAAAATAGGGGACTCGGGCATGTGCACGGAGTTGAATTCCGAGGTCTAGAGCCTGAGGAAAGAACTTTTCTATGAACTTATTTTTCTGAAATTATTAAGGAAATTGGAAATAAAAATTTATTAGAAGACTGTGGTATCGGGCTCGTATTTTGGTTCCGACGCCCGTTACAAGTCTTATATATTATTTAAGTGCTTTATGTGAAGTTTGGTCAAAATCGAACATAATTTGACGTGTTTCAAACCTAAATATCTAAAGTTTGAAGTTTATGAAGTTGTAAGTAAAATGATGAATTTGGGGCTTGATTCAATGATTCTGATGTTATTTTCGCGATTTGATCCCGCGAGCAAATCCGTAGGGTGTTTTTGAGGTTGTGAACATGTTTGGTTTGGAGCCCCGAGGGACCGGGTGAGTTTTGGATAGGCATCAAATTGCTTTTCTCATGTTTTAAAAATCTGGTATGCTAGCTTCTGCAATTTTCGCAAATGCGAGCACTGAATCGGAAATGCGAAGTCTGGTTACTTGGCCTGGGTTTGCAAATGCAATCCATTAGCTTGCAAATGAGAAGGAGGCCTGATCGCAAATGCGACCCTCCTGTCGCAAATGCGATGTTCGGTAAAATGCCCAGTGTTCGCAAATGCGAACTTGGCTTCACATTTCTCGAGTTACCAGACCTGGGTTCGCAATTGCGAACCCTAGTTCGCAATTCCCACATCCGAGGCCCAACAAATTTTATGCTTAATCGAATTTCATCACTTTTCACCATTCTTTCAAAATCTAAACACCATAGATGATTTTTCAAGAGCAAATTTCTTCCCAAATAATTTGTATGTTGATTTTTACTCAATTCTTTCAATTTTTAACATCATTAAACATGTTTTTCACTTGAAATCAAGGATTTTCATGGGTGAAATTGGGATTTTTGGGTAGAACCTAGGTTTTTTATAAATTGGGAAGTTGGACCTTGATTTGAGGTCTGATTTCAAAATAAATTATATATTTGAACTCATGCGGGAATGCGTAACCGGATTTTGGTTCGAATCTCGAGTTTTCACCACGTGGGCCTGTGGAAGTTTTTGGAATTTTTGGGAAAAACTTGGCAAAAACCATTTTTATGCATTCAAATTGTTTTGTATATTGTTTATTAAAGTAAATAAGCAATTTGTGATTAGATTCGAGCAAATTGGAGGTGGTACCGCGAGGTAAAGCAATAGTTGAGGATTAAGTGGATTTCAAGGCTTTAAGGTAAGTGTTTGGTTTAACCCTAGCTTGAGGGAATATGAGTTGAGTCTTGTTGGTAATTGCTATATAATCGAGTACGATATATAGGCATGGTAACGAGTATCTATACGTTGGTGTCTAGCATGACCATGAGTCCTTAAAATATGATTACCATGACTTGGTTGTGATCTCCGTGTTTATTGGAGGATTTTTATATGTTGTGAATAACATGTGAACAATAAAATGATTATTTGATTCCTGGGAGCATGGGCTCGAATCATGATATGAATATTGAAAGTATATGAAATAATTGGATTCTTCGGAGCATTGGCTCATAATAGTAAAGTGAATTATAAGATAAGAAAAGTAAGAAAGAGAAAGCATTGTTGCTTATTCCCTTGCCGGGACATTTGGTTGAACTTGTTAGATTCTTTCCCTTGCTAGAATGTTTGTCAAATATTTGATTATGTTATCGCCCTTAATTGTGACTGTTGTTTGGGGAGTCAGACTGTTATATGATATTGAGGATCGGGTTGCGCGCCGCAACAATAATATTGAGGATCGGGTTGCATGGCGCAATAATGATAGTGAGGATCGGGTTGCGTGCCGCAACAATGATAATGTGGATCGGGTCGCACACCGCAAGTACAATATATGAGGGTCGGGTTGCGCACCGCAACAACGATAAAAGATAAATGATATGAGTCGGGTTGCACGCCGCAACAATGATATTGTGGAGTGGGTTGTACGCCGCAACAAATGGTAATTATGGAGCGGGTTGTACATCGCAACAGTTATTGATGCCATGTGTTTATATCTGAGTATTGATTCCTTGTTCATTGTAGATCTAAGCTGTTTTAGTTGGTTGCTCTGGATTACTATTAATATTGTATCTCCCCATAGCATGTTTCCCTTCCCATGTTGTTAATTAGTTGGTAGTCGATTTTCAATGTATATTTATAACTGCACAGGTTTATGTGGTGTTCAGTCTAGCCTCGTCACTACTTCGCCGGGGTTAGGCTAGACACTTACCAGCACATGGGGTCGGTTGTGCTGATGCTACACTTCTATGCATTTTTGTACATGTCCAGGTTTTGAGGAGCAGCAGCAGCAGTAGTACGGGAGCAGGATTTCATTTACACGAGACTAAGGTAGCCTTGCAGGTGTCCATTAGGCCCGACGTCTCTTCTTATTGTTTTCTTTTAGACTGTTGCCTCCTTGTTTCGAGATAGAAAGTTGTTAAATTTCTTTCAGACCTTTGTATTTAGTTTATTCTTAGTAGTTCGTGAGTAATGTGACACCAAATCTTGGGTAGAGGTTATAATTGACTATTCCGCGTATTGATTAATATTTATAAGACAGATTTTCGCTATTGTTCATATCAAATTTCATATTCTATATTGATGTTATAACTGTTAAAATAATTGTGTAGTGATTAAAAGGTAATGAAGTTGGTTTGCCTAGCTACCACAAGTAGGCGTCATCACGACTCCGATGGTGGAAAATCCGGGTTATGACAACCAAATATGTACACAAGTCTAAAAACACAACACAAACTCGCTCGCATGCTCAATTCATCAAAATAACTTCTAAAACCATGAATCGGACGCCAAAACGCATTAAAGTCAAACTAAGCTTCAAGAACTTCTAGAATCACAACCGAGCGTCCGAACCATATCAAATCAACTCTAAATGGCACCAAATTTTGCAGACAAGTTCAATATGACAAAATGAACCTACTTGAAGCTTCAAATCATATATGATAACCTCTACACGATCAATCACACCTCAAGTCGAAATTAATGAACTTAAAACTTCAACTTGCACAGCCAATGCCGAAACCTATCAAATCACCTCCGATTGACCTCAAATTTCGTACACAAGTCACATTTGACATTAAGGACCTATTCTAACTTCCAAAATTAAAATCCAACCCCGATATCAAAAAGTTCACTTCCGGTCAAACTTCCCGAAAATCCAACATTTGCCATTTCGAGCCAAATTCAACTACGGACCTCCAAATCACAATCCGGATGTGCTCCTAAGTCAAAAATCACCCAACGAAGTTAAGGAACTGACAACACTCCATTCCAAGATCAAATGCTAAAAAGTCAAACTTGGTCAACTCTTCCAACTTAGTACTCAACTCTCGAAGGTCATTCTTCTAACTCAATTCCGAATAACTCGAAAACCAATACCGACGATTTGTGTAAGTTATATTATATCATGCGGAGATACTCGAGCCCTCATATACCGAGTATAGTGCAGATACTAAAACGATCTGTTGAATCGTTCCATTCTTTTTTCAATTATACATATATATAGTCTCCTTTGTGGGTTATCAATTAACCTTAATTCAGCTCATTTTACAAAACAGTGATTAACGTAGGCTCATTCGATATTTGGAAATACCAAATATAAAATTGAATTTGATACCATAATATCTAGCTACAAATTTCTAAGTAGTCGCTATATAAATATTGTATATTTTATGACAAAACTTTTGCTCTCACTAAGTTACGGTTTGATTAGAGACAACAAATTTATTTGTCACTAATTATTTATACTTTTAGTGACAAAAAGTAAGGTAACAAAAAAGTATACGATTTTATGGCTAAAGCTTACATCATTTAGTTACAAGTTTTGAACCGTCGGTATTTAGCAATACATTTTTAGTGATGAAACCTTTTCGTACCCAAAGTTCAACTTATTATAAGACAAATAAATTTTCGTCACAAATTTTATGCAACATTGGTGAAGAAACTAATATGTCACGAATAATTTTACTTTTGTGGCTAATACTACACAAATAATGGCGCCAACTCATGTTTTGGCGGAAAACTTTTGTGGATGCAATTTTACCACAAAATGTAACATTTTGGCAGTAAAAGTAAGTGGCTCATGCATTTAAAGACGAAATGTAATTTTTGTCGCAAAAAGTGAACAATCATTGACGACTTTTGTGTCGTAGCTAATAATTTTGTAGCTAAATACCTAATTTGTTGTAGTGAATTCTATACATTGTAATTTATAGCATGTTGCTCTCAAGTTAGCCATTGCTCGGCCCTTCAAGCGATGTTCGGCTCATTATCCTATCAAGCGTTGTTCGGCTCATTATCCTATCAAGGATCATTCAATAAGAACTCTTTCTTCTCTGTTTATTTTTATTATATTATCTGTCATTGAATTTATTTTTCACTTCTCTATCTCATTGTATTAACGAAATTTTATATCTTTCGGATTGAGTCGATTACTTGTGACCCGTTATATATAAAATTATTGTTTTGACCTTGAAAACTATTTGGGTTAATAGGAGGGAGTAGTATTTTCTAAAGGTAACTTGATACTACATTCCTTAGTTTTACTTTAGAGAAGATAACAAAGCGGACAAAGAAATAGAGAAAAAATTTGTCGTTTCATATGAAAGATATATGCATTTGTCTGACCAACCTCATTACAAAATACTTACATTTCAAAAAAGGTGTGCTCGTGAAAAATTTCACATGAGTTGCCATACTTACTCTACACAGGAACAAGATATGCAGTAGATAACAATCGTTAAAGAACCTTTTTAACAACTCCAATTATTGTGAGTATTACAAACTTTATAATTTCATTATTCACAAAACGACACACATTTAACCTTTCATAATTATTTCACACGGCATATGAAGATGAGATTTTCATCTATTGTTTTATGCGCAAAATAACTGAACTAAAAAAAATATGTATATGTATATATTGATTAAAAGTTGTCTCACTATATTACTGTTTCCATGTCAAGATTTTCTTTTTCATGTTGTCAAAATTCTTGTATTGCCTCAATGTAATTTACATACTACATTCTCTACTTTAATTTGTAGCAGATATCAAAGTGGACAAAGAATTATGGCAGCCACCAAATAATAAATAAGACAATAAAGCAACAATATAAAGAACACCAGAATTTACGAGGTTCGGCTAATTTTGCCTACTCCTCGGACACAACCAATATTTTATTCCACTCCAAATACAAGTGAAATAATACTAAAGAGAGAAGATACAAATGCCTTAAGAAGATAAGAAGGCAAATGAGAGGTGTGTTTAAATCCTAAACATTAGGCCTTCTTTTATAGGGGGGAAAACCCCCCCAAACTCTTCTTCCCACCGATGTGGGACTACAATTATTGCCAAACTCAACAAATCTCCACCTTGGCAAAAATTTCACATCTTCAATTTTCTCTCTATAACAAATTTTGGTTGTGTCTTCATCTTCAATCGTCAGTGTTCAACAATGTTGATCAAATCCAAACAATGTTGAAACTTGATCGCAGTCACCACCTTTGTTAGCATATCAGCAGGATTCTCCGTAGTATGAATTTTCTTCACCGTGACTCCACCTTCTTCTATGATTTCTCGTATGAAATGATACCGAACATCAATGTGCTTCGTCCTTGCATGATAAACTTGGTTCTTCGCTAATTGAATAGCACTTTGACTATCACAAAAAATTGTGATACCTTTTTGTTCAACACCAAGCTCCTTTAGCAATCCTTGAAGCCAAATTGCCTCCTTTACAACCTCTGTAATAGCCATGTACTCTGCCTCTGTTGTAGACAAAGCAACTGTTGACTGCAAAGTAGACTTCCAACTAACCGGTGCCTTTGCAAAAGTAAACACATAACCAGTAGTTGATCTTCGTTTGTCCAGATCACCCGCAAAATCTGAGTCACAATATCCAACTACAGACTGATTGCCTTCCCGCTCAAAAACTAACCCGACATCTACAGTATTATGAATATACCGTAGAATCCACTTCACAGCTTGCCAATGCTCCTTTCCCGGATTATGCATATATCTGCTAATAACTCCAACAGCTTGTGAAATGTCAGGTCTCGTACGGACCATTGCATACATCAAGCTACCAACAGCATTTGCGTATGGTACCTTTGACATATACTCTCGTTCAGCTTCATCCAATGGCGACATAGTAGTACTTAGCTTAAAATGGGGAGCAAGTGGAGTACTAACTGGCTTAGTCTTGTCATCTATGCCAAAACGTTGTAGTACTCTCTTCAAATATTCTTTCTGAGATAAACGGAGTTTCTTTGAACGTCTATCTCTTATTATCTCCATGCCAAGAATTTTTTTTTGCCTCACCCAGATCCTTCATCTCGAACTCCTTCTTCAATTGAATCTTCAACTTATCAATTTCTTCCGAATTCTTGGAAGCTATCAACATATCATCAACATATAGGAGAAGATATATAAAGGAACCATTTTTAAGCTTGCGCAAATACACACAATGATCGTATTTGCTTCTCTTGTACCATTGCTGCAACATAAACTTGTCAAATCGCTTGTACCATTGTCTAGAAGATTGTTTCAACCCGTACAACGATTTTTCAAGTTTGCAAACCATATTTTCCTTTCCAACAACTTTGAATCCTTCTGGCTGAGTCATGTAGATTTCCTCCTCCAAGTTTCCATGTAAAAACGCAGTTTTTACATCCATCTGAACTAGTTCCAAATCCAATTGTGCTACCAAAGCCAACATAATTCGAATGGAGGAATGTTTTACAACTGGAGAAAATACTTCGTTGTAATCAATTCCCTCCTTTTGAGCATATCCTTTGGCCACCAACCTTGCTTTGTAGCGAACATCTTCTTGATTAGGAAATCCTTCTTTCTTTGCAAATACCCATTTGCACCCAATTGCTTTCTTTCCCTTCGGGAGATTGGCCAATCTCCATGTATGATTCTGATGAAGGGACTGTAATTCATCATTCATGGCAATCCTCCACTTATCGTCTTCTGAACTTTGAACTGCGTCTTTATAAGTGGTGGGAACATCATCAGCTGCAATTGCGGTTGCACAAGCAATCGTCTCTATGAGACGAACAGGTTTCGTTACTTTCCTTTTTGGCCTGCTGGTTGCTATTGATTCAAGTTGTTGTTGAGGTTCCTGAGTTGGAATCTCCTCTACTGGCTCCCCTCCCAGAGGATAATCTTCATTTGTTTCCTCCTCTGCTTCTTGTGTAGGAAAAATAAATTTTCCCTCAAACTCCACCTGCTTAGAAGCACCATCATCTTGTTTGGTATCTTCATTTGTTACCTTGTTTACCATAGAAGATTCATCGAAGGTAACATCCTTGCTGAATATTACTTTCTTTGTCATAGGACACCATAAGCGATGTCCTTTGACTCCAGAAGTAATCCCCATAAAAATAGCCTTCTTTGCCCTTGGATCCAATTTTGACTCGGTCACATGATAATATGCAGTTGAGCCAAATACGTGCAAAGAGTCATAATCTACAACAGGCTTTCCATACCATTTTTCAAATGGTGTCTTACCATCAATAGCAGCAGATGGTAAGCGATTAATGAGGTGGCATGCATATGTAATTGCCTCAGCCCAAAATTCTTTGCCCAAGCCAGCATTGGACAACATACACCGTACCTTCTCCAGCAAGGTCCGGTTCATGCGTTCTGCCACTCCATTCTGTTGTGGTGTATGTCTCACAGTAAAGTGTCGGACGATGCCATCATTTTCACAGACCTTATTGAAATGATCATTTTTGTATTCACCTCCATTGTCTCGTGCGAATACACTTGATCCTCCTGCCCGTTTGATTCTCCACCATCGTCTTCCATTTGAGAAAAATTCCCAGCACTTCATCTTTGCTCTTCATTGCATACACCCATACTCTTCGGGAAAAATCATCAACAAAGGTCACAAAATAGTGCTTCCCACCCAATGAAGGTGTTTTGGAAGGACCCCAAACGTCAGAGTGTACATAATCCAAAATGCCTTTAGTATTATGGATTGCTGTACCAAATTTAACCCTTGTCCGTTTCCCTTTGACACAATGCTCGCAAAACTCCAAATTGCAAGCCTTTAACCCTTTCAACAATCCTTGATCTGATAGAGTTTTCAAGGATTTTCCTCCAGCATGTCCCAAGCGCATGTGCCACAGCCTGGTTGCTTCTGCCTCTTTGTTGTCACTGGACGTCACTGTCGCTGTCCCAATAACTGTACTACCGAGATAACGGTACATGTTATTGTTCTTCCGATTGGCCTTCATTACCACTAGTGCACCGGAGCATACTCTCATCACACCATTTTCTGCAATAATTTTGAACCCTTTTGATTCCAGGGCTCCCACAGAGATGAGATTTTTCTTCAAACCCGGTACATATCGAACATCTATTAATGTTCTGATCATTCCATCATGGTTCCTTAATCGTATTGAACCAATTCCATATGAGGTAAGAGGGTTGTTATCCGCTGTTTGGACGACTCCATATTCTCTTTCTTGAAAGTCCACGAACCAATCCCTGCTGGGACACATATAATAGTTACAAGCTGAGTCCATCAACCATATGTCCGATGACGTTGACGGCTCCGTTGTAACTAATGAGAAATCCGAATCATCACAATCAGCTACATTTGAATCCATAATAGCCTTTCCATTGTTATGTTTGGCCTTATTATTCAACTTCGGACAGTCTTTCTTCCAGTGCCCCTTTTCTCGACAAAAGGCACATTCATCTTTGTTGGGTTTAGATCTTGACTTAGATCTTCCTTTCCTTGTCCTCGTTTGATTTTGAGGACGACCCCTCACGAACAGTGCTTCTCCTTCTCCGCCCTTCTGTTTTTCTCGCTTTCTTTGTTCATAGCTATACAAAGCCGAACAAACTTCTCCGAGAGAAACTTCGTCATTTCCATGGAGTAGAGTAGTTTCAAGGTGCTCGTACTCGTCAGGAAGTGACGCCAACAACATCAAGGCCAAGTCACCATCATCATAAGTTGTATCCATATTTTGCAAATCCGTGACCAACTTATTGAAACTGGTGATATGTTCATTCATCGTGGTACCAGGAACATAGGTGAAGTGAAACAGTCTCTTCTTCATGTACAATTTATTTTGATTGTTTTTCTTCAAAAATTTATCCTCCAGTGCTTTCCATAATTTACTTGCAGAAGTTTCCTTTGTGTATGGATATTTCTGCTCTCTAGCAAGGTAGGATCGAATGGTACCACAAGCAACACGGTTGATAATTCTCCAATCTTCTTCTCCAATACCATCCGGTCTCTTTTCTTCAATAGCAAGATCTAGCCCTTGTTGAAAAAGGACATCTAGAACCTCGCCTTGCCACATCCCAAAATGTCCGGACCCGTCAAAAATTTCTACCGCAAATTTCGCATTTGACACAATTCTTGTCATAAGCGAAGAGGCCAATGATGACGTATTGCTGACACTTGATGTAGATTCTTCTTGTTTATTGTCTCCCATCTTTGACATAAATATTATTTAATAGTTGACGACACAAATCAAGATTATTTCCTTTCTGATGTGGAAGATCAGACTAAGCTGCAACCACAGAGCATACCGAGAAAGAACCTTGACTCAGTTACCAAGATAAATCTTTTCTGATGTGGAAGATCAGACTACGCTGCAACCACAAAGCATACCGAGATAATACCTTGGCTCCGATACCAATTGTTGCGGAAGCCAAATGTATATAGTGTGAATGAGTCACAACTACTATACCAAAAATTATGGCAGCCACCAAATAATAAATAAGACAATAAAGCAACAATATAAAGAACACTAGAATTTACGAGGTTCGGCTAATTTTGCCTACTCCTCGGACACAACCAATATTTTATTCCACTCCAAATACAAGTGAAATAATACTAAAGAGAGAAGATACAAATGCCTTAAGAAGATAAGAAGGCAAATGAGAGGTGTGTTTAAATCCTAAACATTAGGCCTTCTTTTATAGGGGAAAACCCCCCAAACTCTTCTTCCCACCGATGTGGGACTACAATTATTGCCAAACTCAACATACATTCTCTACTTTAATTTGTAGCAGATATCAAAGTGGACAAAGAATGAGAGAGAGAGAGAAAAAGGTATAATTTCGTATGGAAGAGACGAAGAGTTATGCATGTGTTTAATACACGCTTTATAAGGTTACGTTCTTACATTTCAAAAAAGGAGTGCTGCTAGCTAGCGACAAATTGGCACGATGAGGTGCTATGCTGATTTACGTATCAACAACTACTTGACAATTTATTATCTCACAAAATGACACAAATTAACCTTTTATTATCTCAAATGAAACCTCGAGATGACAACTTCATCTAGTATTTATATGCCTAGCTAGAAGTTACTTTCATTGCATTAATATTAATTCTACATATTCTTTGTCATGGGAAAAAGCATGAAGTCTGAAGTTGAGCAGCCCTTGTTGGTTGCTGCTCATGGGGGTAGCACCGAGCTCGAGGAGGTGCTCTCCGATACCCAATTACCCTACATTCGACGCCTTAGGTATGCCTCTTGGATCGAATTCCAGCTGCTTTATCGACTTGCTGCGCCTTCAGTTGCCGTCTACTTGATCAACAATGCCATGTCCATGTCTACTCGCATATTTTCTGGCCAACTAGGGAACCTGCAGCTTGCAGCAGCCTCTCTTGGCAATCAAGGCATCCAACTATTTGCTTATGGCCTTATGGTACTATTTTTTCTCTCTCAGTTTCTTTCTCAAAAGAACTGAACATCAATGTGTTAGGTGTTTGCCATAATTTTCTTACCATATTTGGTTTTTCTATCTCTTGAAGGAAAAGGGCAATATAATTATCTTAACTGAGTTTTCCTTATTGTATAAGGAAATTGTAAGCTCTTCTATATTTGGCTAGTCCATTTTCTTGTTGGAAAAGATTTGGACTTCTATAAATTGAGTATCCTTCCTTTTCATTCAGTAGCATCCACAATGTAGTATGAGAGTCGTGTTTAGGAGGAATTTTAAGGGACAAGTGTTAGTGTGTCACTTGTATTTGCCTCTTTGTGAGGTTGTTCTCTCGATATTTTGTACTCTCTTTTATTATAGTGGATTGCTCATCTCCGTTGTGGACGTAGGTCACTTGACCGAACCACGTTAAATGTTTGTGTCTCTTTTGGTAGATTTCTCTCTATTGTATGATTTATGGTCGTTGAAGGTTTGCGACACCTGACTTTTTCGGACATAACACAACGATTGAAAAAAACAATATTGCTTGTATAACTCATTTTTCCAACTTGTTTTTTCCTCTATCGATTCCAGCTAGGAATGGGCAGTGCAGTGGAAACACTTTGTGGCCAAGCATATGGAGCTCACAGATACGAAATGCTAGGAGTGTACCTGCAAAGAGCAACAATAGTACTTTCCATAACAGGCATTCCACTAGCTGTTATGTATTTATTTTCCAAGAATATACTGCTGGCTCTTGGTGAATCAAAACTAGTGGCATCAGCAGCAGCAGTATTTGTGTATGGTTTGATTCCACAAATATTTGCTTATGCAGTGAACTTCCCAATACAGAAGTTCTTGCAAGCCCAGAGTATTGTTGCTCCCAGTGCTTTTATCTCCCTGGGAACACTATTTGTACACATATTGCTCAGTTGGATTGTTGTATACAAAATTGGACTGGGATTGTTAGGGGCATCATTGGTGCTGAGTTTTTCTTGGTGGATAATTGTGGTGGCTCAATTTATATATATAATAAAAAGTGAAAGGTGTAAGGCTACTTGGTCAGGTTTTCGATGGGAGGCCTTTAGTGGATTATGTCAATTTGTCAAATTGTCTGCTGGTTCGGCTGTTATGCTCTGCTTGGAGACTTGGTATATGCAGATTCTAGTGTTGCTCTCAGGATTACTCAAGAATCCTGAGATTGCCTTGGCTTCAATCTCTGTTTGGTGAGAATTTTGCACCTAATTGACTTCATTTTTATCTATTCATGATCCCATAAGACTAGTTAGTCCTCTACTCAAAATATATATATTTATACATATAAATTTGAACAATTCATTTATACTGATCAGCCTTCATTCTTTATAACTAAGGAGAAATGATTGCGATGGTACTACTCTACACTCACATTGAACTAACCGCATTTGTTATCTTGCAACGTTTATGTGATTTGCTAATGTGTTAAAAGGATATATTTTTTGAATTTTTGTAGCTTGGCTGTGAATGGACTGATGTTCATGGTTGCAGTGGGGTTCAATGCTGCTGCAAGGTCAGTTTTTCACTATTTTTCTTTTCTTGATGATCCATTAACCATCTTTTCGCGTAATATTCGATGTCTAGTTAAAAATCAGGTGGTCTTAAAAGGGTAAGGATTTTTGAAAAAAATAAAGATTTTTGAAACTTGTGGTCTTAAAAGGGTAAGGATAAAAGTTTTGTGGGAGCATGACATTTTTGTGGTTATAATAGCTTTTCATTAATAGTAAAATGAATAGTTCAAAATTGAATTTTTCTAACTATAGAAATGTGTTATTCTTTTTTGAACGGATTAATGAGAAAAGTGTGTCATCTAACTTGAAATAGAGGTAGTACCTACATTTTGAAGTGATCACGGGTGTATTTGGTATAACGGAAATAAATAGTAATCTTATTCATTTTCCGGTGTTTGGTATGCAAATTAAGAAAAATGACTTCTCAAGAGTATTCATAAATAATTTAGATATAATATACGTGAAGCCATAAACTTTAAAACGAACAACCTTCCGGACCCATAATTTTTATAAACTTACATACTGCTAAACTTTTAAAATCGCAGAATTTTGAACCCGTAAACTTAAAACACATAAACTTTCAAACTCATAATTTTGGAACTTGTAAAATTTTTGTGGATGGGTGGGGGCGATAAAACGAAAAAAAAAAATAGAAATTTAACTTACAAAAAAAAGTAAAAAAAAAAAGGAGGGGTAGGTGGGATGGTTGGAATGGGTGGTGCAAAAAACTGAAAAAATATAAAATTAAAACTGCCAAAAAAAAAATACTTTAAGGTAAAAAAAATTATTTTTATAGGGGCAGGTAGGGGCATGGAGGGGTAGTATAGTGGGTGGTAACGGAAAAATTGAAATTTAACAAAAAAAAAAGTAAAAAATTGGGGAGGGAGTTGGGTGGGTTGGTGAGGGGAAGACCGAGAAGGAACTTTGGAAAAAAATTCTCTCTTTTGATAAGGAAATTGAATTAATAAAGAATTCTACACTTTGACACCTGAGATTCCGTAACGAGTATATTTCCCGGAAAGTGTCTAAAAAGGTTTTTCAGTATGAGCACATAGAAGTTAGACTCTGTTTGCAGTTGACTTCCATGCTAATTGTTATAAAAATTTGCCAGTGTGAGAGTGGGCAATGAGCTAGGAGCAGCACACCCAAAGTCAGCAGCATTCTCAGTGTTCATGGTGACATTCATTTCATTTCTCATTGCTGTGGTGGAAGCCATAATTGTACTCAGTTTGCGCAATGTTATCAGCTATGCCTTCACCGAGGGTGAAGTTGTGGCCAAAGAAGTATCTGAGTTGTGTCCATTTTTAGCTGTCACCCTCATTCTCAACGGCATTCAACCAGTCTTATCGGGTAAGAAGTATCCCGTTTCATTAAGTTCATTAATTATATTCCGATTTAAGCACATTAATAAGATAAAGAATTTTAAGGCTATAAGTGTAATTTAACTTGTTGTAGCACATTTATTGTCTTGTTCTCTAGTTTATTAGTCTCACTTGTTATGAGTTATTATGTACAGTTACCTTTTACATAATCGAATAGTGTAAAAAAAAATATAATACAAATGAAAGATAATTATAGATAACTAGTTTTTCTTGATTTTACATATATGACATGTATATATCAATTATATGTTGCATGGGAGAGAGTACATGCCTTTTGTTGTACTTCAAGTTGTAGTATGAATTTATCTCTTCGGATAGGGTAAAAAGTTCGTAGAAAACAGTAAAAGTTAATTACAAAATCTATCTTTTCATTTTTAACATTTTTTCGTCATACCTTGAAAGCTACCGCTTTGATATTTACTCAACCTATGCAAGTGAGGAAATAATTCCCACTTTTGCAAAAGTCATAGTTGTATGGAACTTTAATTTGCTTATCTAATTTGGTCTTAAATTTTTTCAATAGACTTTTTTTGTTGTGTTATCTTATGCGCTGAAGATGTTTGTCACCACTTGATTGGATGAGAGACACCAATAGGAGAAAAAGACAACATAAGCACAATAAATAAGGCAGACAACTTCACTTAGATAAAATAAAAAAATGATCATGTCACGGGCCTTATTGTATCCAAATTTCAATACAGCTATTCATGTTCATGTGTCACTGTTAATTTGATAGTCCAATATTAGTTAGAGAAAATAGATTGATATCATCCTACGTGGTCTTAATATATATTAAGACTCTGTTTCAATTTATGTGAACCTTTTTCTTTTTTGGTGCGTTCTAAAAAAAAACTAACACTTTCTAAATTTGATAACAATTTAACTTAAACTTATAATTTTACCCTTAAGGTGAAGCACAAATACACTGAACCTCATTCGGATTTGTACTACAAATTCTAAAATCTTCATTTTTTTCTTAAAGTCTGTGCACAATCAAACAGGTTCACATAAATTAAAACAGAGGGAATAGTTTATATATATTCACGGCATTATATGATCTTGTATTGTATGTTACCATATTACCTCACACGAAAATTTTAAGAGTTATTTCGATTTTATTTAGGCCTATAAGTGTACCAACGTACAATTGGTTGTAAAATTTCAGGTGTTGCTGTTGGGTGTGGATGGCAGGCGTTTGTTGCCTACGTGAATGTAGGGTGTTATTACGGTGTAGGAATTCCATTGGGTTGTCTTCTCGGCTTCAAGTTTGACTTTGGTGCTAAGGTTTTTCAATACACACTATTTTCATACTTTTAGAAGCCTTCTATTTGTATACACGTACTACCAACACATGTGTAAATTATATCCATGCCCTGATTTTAATGACATATTTACTGGATTTCGTGACAGGGAATATGGACTGGGATGATTGGAGGGACTATGATGCAAACCATCATTCTGCTTTGGGTCACATTCCGTACCGACTGGAATAAAGAGGTGATTTTAGCTCACTGATTACATTCTAAAGTTAAAGTCAGTACATAATTTTTTGGAGACATAATACATAAAATAGCACATGAATTTGTACCTAAATTCTTATTACACACTTATTGATTACGGGGAACTTTTTATACACCTAACCTTTTAAAAGTGTGTCAGTTACACACCATTATGATTACATGACAAGAGCGTATTTTATACAGAAATTAGGCAAGTGAATAGGAAAGGAAAGTTGTGAACTCTCGTGTGTAACTGACACATGTCTATTTTTTTATTTTTTTATTAAAAACATCATCTTCTTCGTCAAGAGTTTAAACAACCTACCATCTCTTTCAACCATGAAGAAATTATTCCCTTTTTTTCTCTCCAAAATCTCACCATAGAAAACTTTTCTCCCTCTCCCCATAGAAAACAAACAACCAGTTTGAATCTATACCACGAATCGAGCAACCATGGATTTGGCCATAACCAACTTTAATGGAGTTTTGAGTTTTGCATTATATTTCTTGTGTTAGATTTGAATTTAGACACACAAACTCGTGATTAATGTATTTGCGTTTCTAACTTTGCATTAAAATATGAAGGTAATTAAATATGAGTTTTTGGTGGTGTCTGGCGTTAATCTCCGAGAAAAAGATATGAAATGGATTATGTATTCTAACTTTTTTGAATGCACATGAAAAGATTGGTTAAGTTCGTAGCTGTCATTTGAATTTTTGTTTTCTTTTTCAGGTGGAGTGCGCCAAACAACGCCTGGACAAATGGGAAAACCTAAAAGGACCTTTAAACAAGGAATGAAAGGTGGTGAAGATCATTATGACTTAAAATAATAATACGGGGAAATCAAATTCAAAGTAATTCATGCAGTACCTGCAAGGGAAAAGAAGTCATCAACAAATTAAATCAATCAAAGGTTTTGGCATATCTGCGAAATTAGAGAGAGTCGCTTGTTATTACTTTAAATCAATTATTTATTTCGATTCTGTCAAATCCATTGTCTGTATCTGCACATTTATTGATTGTGTTACAACGAGCTTGAAATCAACTACAGTTCTCCAATTAAGCCCACAAGGTGCATTCAAATTTGTGCCTTGAGCATCTAACCTGGAATAAAAATGATACTCTTTCTGTTTCAATTTACGTGAAACTATTTCTTTTTTGGTTCGTTTAAAAAAGAATGGCTTATTTTTTAAATTTGGTAACAACTTAGCTTAAACTTATAATTTTACACTATGAAAAAGTTTTTATACCCACACAAATATGTATTCGTAATGTTTGAGTTAGACAAAGCTTTTATATATGTTAGTAATATGTATTCGAAAAAAAAATCTGTCAAATAAAACGACCAGAATCCAAAGACAGAAGTAAAATAAAATTAATAACATCTCGAGCCCAACAGAAGACTGTGTTTCCTTAAGAAATTTAATCCTCTCACTGTTATTCAAGGTTGATGAATTAATTCCTCCCAGGATAGTACGGAACAACTATTTTGTAATACCGGCAATGGAAATTACAGAATTTCGTCTAACTCAACAAACGGCAGTAAACCACACTAATGCTTACGTTTTGCTTTTGGAAAGCAAATGCAGAAATGGAGAAGAGAGAGGGGAGAGTGTGCAAATTTTGGTGGTCACAAAGTGAGACCAAACCTTTGAATGTATAGCCAAACAACTTAGGTTGAATAGATGCAAAAGTACAGGCCGAACGAGTGACGACGATGACGGCACGAGACACTACTTCTTTTTAACTCATTAAGATCTAGAAGATGTGCTTCCATATGTAAGCACAAAGATTTTCTTTCCTTCTTCCGATAAGGGACGAAGTGCATTAGTATTTCAAACCTTTTGTTTTCCTCCTAATCTTTTCCCTCCATTTCCTATTCGCACCTCTTATCTTATTTGGCAAAAAACCAACAAGTCCCAACATTAATGGGGAATAGCTATGTGAAAATATGCATGCATGAAAAACTATGTGATTTACAAGTAGGGATTAATTGCATCTTAAAAATAGGTTTTCTTTTGAACTTTCCATAGTGAACTTATGTCAAATATACTCGGTCAATCGATAAATATAATATCTTTGAACCGTGAATGTTTGGTGAATTACTAGATAGCCATAAGTCCCATAATTAACCCTTTAATCGCCTTTAGTTCTCATTGTTGTGTTCGTTTCAACCACACCGCCTTGTTCATAAGTGCATAGAGAATTGGTCTACATAACTCTCCTTGCTAGCAAGCATACACATAGTAGCATTTATATCTGCAATGGCTTTGCTCATTATTAACATGTCATCAACATATAAACATACAATGACTATATGCTTTGGAGTGTTTTTAATATAAACACATTTATCACACTCATTAACATTAAATCCATTTGCCCATATTATTTGGTCAAAATTTGCATGTTATTGTTTGTGTGTTGTTGCAATCCATAAAGTGACTTAATAAGTCGGTGCACCTTATTTTCTTTTCCAGGAACCATGAACCCTCAGGTTGTTCCATATAAATTGTTTCCTCCAAGTTTTCATTTAAGATGGTTGTCTTCACATCCATCTGATGGATTTCAAGACCATACACGACGGCTAACGTTATTAACATCCGAATAGATGTAATCCTCATTATCGGTGAGTATGTATAAAAATAATCAAGACCTTCTTATTGTCTAAACTCTTTGATAACTAATCTTGCGTTATATTTTTCAATGGTACCATCAGCATTCATTTTCCTTTTAAAATACACTTAGAATTAAATTTGTAAATGAAATTCTAAACATACGTGATCTATTCTCGAGCTATTTGTTTAGAGCAGTTGATGCTAAAACAATAAATATAATGATAAAATGTGAGCTAAAATGGGGTAATACTTGAACCAGAAGGCTTATTGTCCGGGCTCATTATACCAAGGGGGTACGGAGTAAAAAAGGGTTTGATAGAGGCAAGGAACATATTATCTGGGCATAGGACTAGTCGGTGAAGGGCCTCGGTGTCTACGCTTTAGGTCGAGCTCGAGGTATCGGGGGTAGTGGAGAATAGAGCGACAATTAGAATATAATAAACTAAGGCTCTCTATGGCCAGTACTAAGTAATAAATGAGGAACAAATATGAAAGCTATAAATATTAGAATGGCCTCGGGCCAATGAGAACAAGCAATTTAGAAAGAAGAGAGTGATAGTTTGGCTGTATCATCCATTTTGACTAAAGTCATATGTGTTTGGCCAGAGCCATATTTGATCGGGAATGATAGTTTAGGTGTCTACACCAAGGGTATGCCCTTTCGTGATACTTACAAATGCGACGTATAACCTAATATTCGGGATTTTTAGTTTCATGCCTGTTGAGGTCTTAAAGTTTGTCATGCCTATTAAGGTTTTTACAGTTTTGTCATGCGTATTGAGGTCTTACAGTTTTTGTTGCTATGTAAAATTGATCCGGTTACACCAGGTATGCCCGCTCGGGGTCATACCGTTTTGAGTTTTACGGTACATCGTGATTGGCAACTGTCTTCAAGCTATCATTTCTTAGGCTCAAAGGCAATTATTTATGAGCTTGGAGCTGCCTCGTCAGGGCCTTATGAGATCAGAGTTTCGACCCTAGGGTAGTGCGGGTGCCAAGTTATTGGTGCTAAGTCTCCGAGTATCTCCGGATGCATTTGGTGGAGGGGTCCTCACTATGATCATATTGAAATTTCCTTTTTTGAAGTGCGAGATACTTAAGTTTTTGTGATTTTGGAGTTTTAACCTAGAGGCCATCTAAGATTTTGAAATACTAGCGTCCGTTCTCGAGTTCTTGGGAAGTTTCTAGCGAAAGGACTTTCTACCTTACTCCAAGGAGGAGTCTTCCCCCCTTACTTTTTTGACAAAAAGGTACTTTTTGATAGATCGATACAATAGTACATGTTTTTGCCGACGGGGGACTGACTATACCATTAACATTGTTTTCCTATACGAACCTTATTTGGTGTCTCAAAAACTCCTTTGATCCGGAAAATTTCTGGGGGAGTGCCCCTCGCTATTTAAAAGTAGTTACAGGAGAAGTTTTGAATATTTCGTGTAGTCCCCCCTTAGGCAGCTCACAGATATTGCCTCATTAAGAACTCGCCGGTAAAAAACCTTTTTTCTGGGATAAAACTCAGCCAAAGGAAAATAGTGCAACGGGTGCGTTTTTAGATCCTTGTGGTCTCCCGATAGAGATAGAGTTCTTGTAGCTCCGATCGACTGTCTGCACAAGGGTTAATCCTAAATTTGAAATAAAAACGGGAAATGATTATAACTTGAAGTGAGATATGTTTGTGATGCTTCAAAAATTGTTAGTTATAATAGCCCTGGGCAGAGATGCGTCATGCATTTCTACTTCGCCTTTTCAATGCCGATTTAGGGTGAGGCCGAATCACCCTTAGGTCCATTCAGGGGTGGAGGCATGAGTGTTGGAAATATATCGTGTATTGTGAACATTTCCTTTGTCACATGTTGTTCCTTGTAGACTGTCTTGATCCCGTCTTTTGTTGGGAATTTTATCATCTGGCATACGGTCGATGGCACTTCTCTCATATAGTGTATCCACAACTGCCCAAATAAGGCGTAACACCTCATATATTCCTCGATGAGATAGAACTTGTGCACTGAGTTGTGCTAGATACGGTAATCGGAAGGATGATTTATCCTTTCGTCGTTTCACTCGTCATGTTGAATCTATCAATGACCCGTGTGGTGGGCACGATTTGTTAAAGCAATCCAAGCTGTTTTATCACCCTTGATCTGATAATGTTGGTCGAGCTACCTGGATCCATGAGTACACATATTATCTGAAAAGAATTTACAAGAAAGGAAATTACCAGGGCGTCATTGTGTGGTTGAGACAGGGCCTCGGTGTCCTCTCCACTGAATGTGAGGGTGTCTTCAGGGATGTATCTCGAGTTTGTTTTCTCTGGTGATGGATATTTTTGTTCTTCACATCACGGGTTCTTATAGGGCATCAGCGCCCCCGATAATTATGTGAATGACATGTTGAGGCTCATTTGTTTCATTTTTCTCGGTCGCCTCCCTTTCTCGAAATTTATTTTTGGCCCGATCACTAAGGAATTCCCAGAGGTGTCCTTTGTTAAGCAGTCGAGCTACTTTTTCTCGTATTCTATGGCAATTCTTGATCTTGTGGACGTACGTATTGTGGAATTTTAATACTAAGTTGTAGTTCCTCTTCGAAGGATCAGATTGTATCATTTTGGGCCACTTGGCATCTCTGATCTTACTGATGGAAAATACGATATATGACAGATCGACGCTGAAATTGTAGTTCGATAAGCGGGGCACACTCGTTGGCACCACGTTTCGATCAAACGTGGTTCTGTTGGCGAGCCCTTGAGGGTTCTGTCCTCGATCCACTCTCTGGTCATTGCAAGGTAGGTTGCGTCTTGGGGTGTTCCTCCTATCTTCGAACTATGACTGGTAACTTTCTTTGTTTGGTTTCAATTCTTTTGTCGGGAGTCTTTGGGTATACTAACCCCGAAGTGGCCCCCAACTTCTCATCTTCGGCTCTGATCTTTGATTTGTACCGGTTGTGGATGTCTGACCAGGTCACAAACGGATACTAGATTAGGTTCTGATTCAGCTATTTTGAGGTCATGGAGCTAGCTTTGTTCAGGCCTTGGGTGAGGCTTGCACTGCCAAGTCGTTGGAGATTGGCGGTAGCTCTATCTATTCCATCTAGAAGCGGGATGCGAATTGCCACAACATCTTATTCTCTCTCTTATTGATTTTGAAAATCTCAGACTTCCTCGTTGCTACTTTAATGGCTATGGCATGCGCCTTTATGAAGGAGTCTGCTAGCATGGGAGATGAATCTATGGAATCGGGAGCCAAGTTGTGATACCACATCATGGCCCTTTTGGAAAGTGCTTCTCCGGATTCTTTCATCAATATGGAGTCGATCTTGTCATTGTTTATATCATTACCCTTTATTGCGCAGGTATAGGTAGTAACATGTTCGTTAGGGTTAGTGGAACCATTGTACTTGGGGAGTTCCGGAATTCTAAATTTTTGTGGAATGGGCTTCTGGGTCGCTTCCTCGGGGAACGACTTTTGTATGAATTTTTGAAATCCAAACCCTTGATAATCGGGGGTGCACCCGGGATCAGATTGACCTTGGATTTTTAGGTTTTGACCTTCGTATCATGGGTTGCAATCATTCTTTCACCCGATTCAATACGTTTGGTGAGGTCCTCGAGTATCTTCACTATTGAAGGGTCGGCCACAGACCCGTTATTGCTTGATCTTTCGAGTGCTTGCTTGGTAGGGGGAGCTGTCTCCGGTGTTGCACTGCTGGGAATCTTCGAATGGCTTTGTAATTAAGTAGTGGCAAGTTGTTGTGCGTGCAAAATCTCAAAATAACGCGAAGACTAGGTCCTTGTTCTTCCTTAGCCGACTTTTGAGCTTCTTGTCGGTCGATGTGCCCTGTGATTTTGTGGGTATGCGAAGTTTCATCGATGTGTTGTGCGTCCTACGAATTCGCGTCTGCTATAATTGTTTTGGGCGTGCTATCGGGTTTTGGCGATGGTGTTTCAACGACTGGAACAAGCACGTCGTTTTCCATGTGATCTTTGAGGTTATCATTTTCGACTCTGTTTTTCGAGCAAGACATTCGACCTAAAATCAAAAGGGTATTATACAAGAAAAAGCATGAAAGATAATGTGTGTTTGTGCAATGAAAGCAGGAAAAAAAATAATCACTATTATTATTAACCCCACGGTCGGCACCAAACTGTTTTACCTTGAAAATTGTAACAATAATTAAATTTATAAATGTGATTCTAAAAATACGTGATCTATTCTTGACCTAGTTGTTTAGAGCAGTTGATGCTAAAAATAATAAATATAATGATGAAATGCGAGCTAAAATGGGGCGATAAATGAACCTGAAGGCTTACTGTCTGGCCTCATATCACCAAGGGGGTACAGACTAAAAAGGGGGGTTGATCGAGGCAAGGAACCTGTTACCCGTCCGCAGGACTGGTTGGTGAAGAGCCTCGTGGTTGACCTTGTCAGGCTCGAGGTATCAGGGGCAGTGGAGAATAGAGTAACAGTTAGAATATAATCAAATATGGCTCTCTATGGCCAATACTATGTAACAAATGAGGAACAAGTATGAAAGCTATAAATGTTCGTATGGCCTTGGGCCAATGAGGACAAGCAATTTAGAAAGAAGAGAAAGAGAGATATATATTATTGCACTTGTATAGAATAGTTGGAGATGTGCCTTACAGGGTGTTAGCGGCTCCCCTTTTATAGAAAGGGGCAGGCTAAATTTAGTTCAATATACGTTGCGTGACAAAAGAAATGGGATGAGCCAACCGGCTAGTGTTATGACGTATCTGTGGGCTGGTATCGAGCCGCTCAAATAGTCATGGTCGACCCTAGAGGCATTTATTTGGATATTCCTACGATCTTCGGGACTTCGGTTGCCATTATCCTTGGTGGGGCATCGACAGATCTGGAGTGAATTGACTGGCTCAGGATCTCGGTCTTCCGGGACTACCCTTTGAAGTACTTTCTTAAGGAGAAATTGGCCCCCTAGATCTCACCATACATTTTATTTTACGAAGGAGATTAACCATTTCCCAAGTACAATTACTTAATATGGATTATATGTCACAATTGACTACCTCTTTCCATTGTTATTCTTCTGAGGAAGACATGTCTTCTTTAAACGTTCGAGGCTCATTTTCTAACGAAAATGTCTGAAATCGTGGTCCAAAGGAAGTAGTTGTCCTTTGATATTTACTATGTCTTGTATTTTCCTCATTAAACGTTCTTTCCTTTCCTTCTTCTCGTGGTAACTTAGATTTTTCACAAGACGAGTCGCATTCATCTTTATCTGAATAAATATTCTCAAAGAATTCAGCATTATCGGATTTGACTACCGTATTAAGATGAATGTTGCGATTTTTTGATATATAAACTGGAAAACAATATACCTTACTATTTTTTGCATATTCTCTGAAAACCCAATCTTCACCCTTTTCGGTTTAGGAATTTTCACTTTAGCCAAACACCCCCACACTTTAAAATATTTTAAGTTGGGTGTCCTACCTTTTCATTTTTCATATAGAATGGATTGTGTTTTGCCATGGCGAACTTGGTTGAGTATTTGATTGGCCACGAGAATAGCTTCCCCCCACAAGCTCTTGGGTAAACCCGAACTTATCAATAAGGCATGTATCATCTCCTTTAACATTCTATTATTTCTTTTCGTAATTCCATTAGATTGTAGTGATTAAGGGGCGGTTGTTTGGTGAATATTTTCATAATCAAAATATATTTTTCAAAAGGAGATTCATATTCAGCACGCCTATCAGTTCTTATCATTTTGATCTTTTTGTTTAGTTGCGTTTCAACTTTATTTTTGTATTGCATGAATGCCTCAATTGTTTCATCATTACTATTAAGTACGTAAATATTGAAATATCTAGTACTGTCTTCTGTAAAACATTAAATAATCTTTCCCACTGCAAGATGGTATTGATTTCATGTCGCCAATATCTGTGTAAATTATGTCTAATGGATTTGAATTACTTTCAATCAATTTATATTAACATATATCGAATCATCATTTTTGGGTTACTTTCACGATGTTGTTAGCCAAGACAGAGAAACCAGAGAGATTGATGATTGAGTGAGACTGATGTCATGTTTGTAGTGTCATTTATAGGATCAGGTTGTACGTCACAACATGTTTATTATCGGGTTGTACATCATAGCATGTTTATTGGATATATTCTTAGATTATTCTTATGATAGAGTTTGGGCGGAAGAAGCCCCCTGGAGTCTATGCACTCCCCCAATAAGTGCAGCAGGTTTATATTGAGGGATGGATCTTCCCTCGACATGGATCTTATCTGAATCATTTACATTTGGGGATGCATATTTCCTTGGGCAGCATTGGTCGTATACAATACTGAGTGACTGACTGTCAGTTGGTGTATATATATCTGGGACAGATCTTCTATGGGTTGGATTGGCCATATACAGTATTGAGTGATTGAGTATTTTGAGAGTGTGAGTACACGAGGCTTTCAGCATGGTACATTTCATACAACATGTGTATTGGCTTATAGATGTAGAGAAGTTATATTCCCCATGTCATTTAGAATTTAGCTATCTCAACTGTATTGAGTTTATCTGTTGAACTTGAAGGGATGCCTACATTTCTATGCGGTTGTTTCTGTATTGAACTATATCTAGTTGGTCCTTCACTACTTTCAATCCAAAGTTTAGATTTGTTACTTATTCAGTTGGTTGTACTCACGCTACACCATGCATATCATGTGGAGATTTATGTGCTTCTATCAGTAGCAGTTGTTGAGTTGCAGAGTTCGGGTTTCTAGAGGCAATCGAGGTAGTTGCGTGGCATCCACAGACCTTGAGTCTCCTTCCTTTTCATCATTTTATGTTTCTGTTTTATTCTCTAGATGTATTAGACTATATCCTTATATAGATGCTCATGTACTCGGTGATGCCCCGACTTGCGGAGAGATTTTGTATTGAGTTGTGATTTTTTATTCTATTGTTTAAATGTTTTCATTAGATTTAACTGGTTCCATATCTTTCAAAGCTTTAGACTGTTAGAAATGTCTAAGTAGTCGGCTGCCCTAGTTCTATTATAGGCACCATCACGACAGATTGGTTTTAGGTGATGACATTATTCCCCTTCTCCTCTATCTCTTTTATGTTGGCCTCCTCTAGTACCTCAAATGAGTTCCATATACTTGTTTCTTGGTCTTTACTTGGACCACCCATGATTATTTAAGGGTTTTTATAGCCTCTATTTTGTATAAACCACGCACTTCGATTACTATCAACCCCTTTGTTACCCATTCCCTCTATCTGCATTTTCCCTCTAGTTTTATTCATTGTCTAATTTTATTTTATTTCCTTTCTTAGTTGGTGTGCCTTTTTTTTCTCTGCTTGCATTTTTTTTCTACAATCCTTCAATTCCTGTCCACAGTTATTAGAAACATGGCATAGTGTAGGTTTCCATTCATAATGCACATTTTGCTAATTGATTTTGCCCTATTCATTCTCAAACATGATACACGTTCAATACAAAAAAACCAGAATTAGCCACGAATTTCATCGCTAAAACACTCATAGTTAGCATAATTTTTTTATCAACAATCGCTAATTTGTTGCTAAATGAGAATATCGATAGATTTTTCTGTTTAGCTACATAATATGTCTGACGCTAAAACCTAAGTTTTTAGTAGTTTTTTGGTAAGGTTGTTCTAATTCTATCTCCACAAGCACCCTAGCAAAAATCATCCTCTCCTCTTGTGTTGTGGATCTATCAGCCTTCAATGGATTTCCAACTAGCCTTGCAATTTTATTTAGTGCATTTTGTCCCCTATACTTGAAAACAACTTCTGGTAATTGTATCCATCTTGGCACTTTTCTGAAAGATTCTTTCCTTGTTAGGCGACCAAGGCTTGACTATCACTTGCTTTTTGTTAGACATCGGGACTCTATCTTCAACATCCTTCATTCTACTCTCAATTTGATTGAATCTCACCATGAAAATAGCCTCTGTTTAATTGCACAATTTTGTCAATCCCCATTTTCCCAAATTCTGTGGAAGTAGCCATTCATCATAGTTGTTGGGGGGTTAGACCCCAATACATAACATATGATATCATTGTTTAATATTCCACATTGTTCTTAATGTCTTCCATTGTAATTTTGACATTCTGTTGTTTGGTTCCTGTGATTTCATATCAAATCCCTCTAGTACTGGGGTGTCAAACACAATTTCACTCTATAAACTCAAATTGGATTCTAGGGATTCCGACTTTGTCTGCACCCAACACATTCCTCCTCATTTTCTACCAAATAAACTCATGATTGCTTTCCTGACGAATTGTAGTCCTTTATATCACCTTGAAATCTTTTCTTTGGTGTTATCTGCATAACATTTTATGTTTAACATTTTACAGAAATCTAGCAGCATAATTCCTTATAAGACATTGATTTTACTATCTTTTTTGCATTCGCCGAGTTAGACACTCCCATTCTTACTATAGATGGAGAATGTCTGCACTTTTGACTTTGTTGCCTTCCTCTCTGTATGTAGAGAATTTGGGAGCGCAATTTCCCTGTCATAAGGTTGTCTCACGGTCATACTCCACGAGGCTCGAAGCCTAGGTCAAGACTCACCTTCGGGGGTCGTCAGGTACCATCTCGGAGGGCTTGTGTTCTAATAACTATAGCAGGCCATAGCAGGTGAGAGGGGAGTTCCCAAAGCACATGGCTTAATCTGGCATAGCTGGCCTATCCGGGACCTCTCTAAATACAACACGTCCACCCGTCCCATCTCTGTGCCTTTACAATTAATACAATTCATATTGTAATGGGATTCCCCTACTATATAAAGGGGATCCCCATCACTATGTAACCACCGACTACAGTTGATCCCAACTATTCTACACTAAAGCAATAATATATGTCTCTCTCTTTTCCCTCTAACTCATCTGCTCGAGGTTACTCTTTCCATTTATCGTTTTCATACTTGCTCTTCATTTTTTGCCTGATATTGGCCATAAAGGTACTTATTTGATCATATTTTAATTGTTATCCCCTCCCCGGTTATCCTCGATAGCTCAATTTTGAGCCAGATATCGACCTGGAGGCCTTCCACTGACCAGTCCAAAACCCTGGCAAGGAGCCCTTCGGTTTGATTACTGCCCCATTTTAGATTGCATTTCTCTGTTAAAATTTATACGCCGAGCATTAACCGCTCTAACAACTAGCATAAAAATGGTTACGTATTTTTAGAGTCCCGTTTACAATTTTAATTGTTACTACCATTTTCACGGTAAACAGTTTGGCACCACCGTGGTGCTAAAAATAATAGTGATTATGTTCCTGTTGATTTAAATACAAAAAAGCAAGTTATCTTTCACACTTTTTCTTATCCAAGATCTTCTATTTTAGGAAAGAGCGCCTAGCTCGGTGAGAAAAATGAGGAACTAGAACCTTGAAAACCGAGACAAGGACATGATTTCTCCAGATTTCAGTTCATCACCAAACTCAACCTGGGCAGAAGGAAAGGTTCTCCGACATGACTTCTACATGATTATTGGAGAAACTGACATTCCTAAGGATCCATATTCAAACGAAGGAGAACGTCCACTACGAAGGAAGGACTGATCCAAAAATATGTGCCTGAGACACCCTTGTTTTTCAAAGAGGAGGACCTCGAGGCCATGATGGAACCGCACAACGATTCTCTAGTGATCTTTTTTCTCTTAAACAATACTAGGATAAAGCGCGTGCTCGTGGATCCAAGCAACTCGACCAACATAATTATATCTGAGGCGGCAGAATAGTTGGGGCTTCTCAATCAAGTTGTTCACGTCCCTCGAATCCTCCACGGTTTCAACATGACCGGTAAAATAACGAGAGGAGAGATCATCCTCCCGATCAACACAGCCGACCTAATCCAAAACATCGCATTCCAGGTCATCAATGGCGACATGAGGTACAATGCATTACTTGGCAGGCGTTGGATACATAACATGAGGGCAGTACCCTCAGCCTTGCATCAGGTAGTTAGTTTCCCATAAGGGATGGCATCACAACCATACATGGAAAGCAACGGGAATCTTAAGAAATATTCGTGGTCTACTGTGAGACGCGAATCCCCATATGTCTGGTCTCGAATGATGGGAAAACATACAGACCCTCAAAGATGACTAGGAGAATTTCTTTGCCCCTAGAACCTTTATCGCCCCTGAGGAATCGCATGCGACTAAATAAATAGTTGAAGAGTCGGAATAGACCATTTTAATCAAGCACCTCCCGGATCGCAAGGTATACTTGGGAATTAAGTTAAGCCCCAAACTCAGGATGGGGTTTATTCAATTTCTTAGTAACAATATTGACTGTTTTGCCTGGTCCCACCTAGATATGACACAAATCCTGCTGGAAATAACCTCCCAGAGGCTGAGAATTGATCCCAAATTCAAACCGATAAAGCAAAATAGAAGACCATAATACGAAGTAATACATGCCTTCATTAAAGTGGAAGTAGCACAATTCTTTAAAATCGAATCCATTAGAAAGGTAAAGTATCCTGAATGGCTGGCAAACATAGTAGTAGTACACGAAAAGTGGAACAAGCTAAGAATGTTCGTAGATTATAAAGATTTGACTAAATCGTGCCCCAAATATTACTTCCCATTGTCTAATAACGATCGTCTGGTAGATGCTACGGTCGGCCACGAGACCCTCACCTTTCTTGATGCATACTCGAGGTATAATCAAATCTAGATGAACCCCGAGGATAGGAAAACAATGTCTTTCATCATAAAGTATGGTACGTATTGCCATAACGTAATGCCCTTCATGCTAAAACATGTAGGGGCAACGTACCCGCACCTAGTAAATAAAGTGTTCGAGCACCAAGTAGTTAAATTAATGGAACTATATATTGATGATATGCTACTCAAGTCCTTGAGTGTAGAGGACCATTTGACGCATTTGCAGGAAACTTTCGACATCCTTAAAAGCTACAACATAGAGTACAACCCCAAGAAGTGTGCATTTGAGGTTTTCTCAGGCAAATTGCTGGGTTTCATAGTTTCAAACAAGGAGATCGAGATCAATCCCGACAAGATAAAAGCCATCGAAGAGATCACGGTGGTGAATAATGTAAAAGTCAATTGCTAACTGGGTAGATATCGGACCTAGGAAGATTCTTATCACGGTCGTTAGGGTCACCATTTCTTTTATCTACTCAAAATAAAGAGAAACTTTGAATGGACTCCAGAACGCCAACACGCCTTGGAAGATCTAAAACGATACCTAACTAGCCCACCTTTGTTGCACATACCGAAGGAGGATAAGACGTTATACATGTACCTCACCGTGTCTAAAACAATAATGATCGGTGTGCTGGTTTAAGAGGATCAGGGTACACAATTTCATGTTTATTATGTTAGCCAAACCTTGGAGGACGTCGAAACCCAGTATCCCCATCTAGAAAAATTGGCTCTCGCGCTGATAAGCACCTCGTGTAAGATGAAGTCTTATTTTTAGTGCTATTGTATCTGCGTTTATTCAACTTACTCCCTCCGAAGCATACTGCATAAACTCGAGTTATCAGGTCGATTGGACAAATAGGCCATTGTGCTCGTAGTGTATGATATCGAGTATCAACCTCGAATGACCATCAAGTCCCAAATCCTGGCGGACTTCGTGGTCAATTTCTCCCCATCTCTCATACCCGAGGTAGAGAAGGAAATTTTATAGAAACCAGGAACCTTCTCCGGGGTATGGAACCTGTTCACAGATGGTGCCACAAACATAGGAGGATTCGAGCTCGGTATAGTCCTAAGCTGCCCGTTGGTGGCATAACCAGACAATCCATAAAAAGTGCAAAACTAACTAACAGTGAAGCCGAGTACAACGTTATGGTTGCAGTTTTAGAATTGGACAAAATTTTGGGGGTCGAGACTGTCGAGGTGAAATATGATTCTCTCATCGCACTGAGCAAAGTGAAAGGATGCTACAAAGATCGAGAGGAGAGGATGCAGAGGTACTTGGACAAAATCTAAGTCATATTACATCGCTTCAAGGAATGTACCTTAGTCCATGTACCCCGAAAGCAGAACAATGAGGTCGATGCCCTAGCAAATCTGATCCTCTACTAAAGAAGAAGACCTACTACTCGAAGTTGTTGTCCAATTGCTCAAATCAGTGGTCGAGAAAGGCCACGCAGAGATTAACACCACTTGCCTAACATGGGATTGGATATATATATATATATATATATATATATATATATATATATATATATATATATATATATATATATATATATATATATATATATATATATTATATCTAAGAGATGGGAAGCTGCCCGCAGATCCAAACGAATCAAAGGCCCTACAAACCAAAGCAACATGGTTTTTCCTCAATAAAATGGGACTCTATACCGGAGAACTTTGGATGGCCCCCCGGCAGTCTACTTGGGATCGGGAAACACGGATTATGTACTTCGTGAGATCCACGAGGGCAACTGCGAAAATCATATTACGAATGGTGATTAGAGCAGGCTACTATTGGGACAACAAGGAAAAAGATGCCAGAGAATTCGTCCAAAAATGCGACAAGTGCTAGAGATTCACTCCCATGATCCACCAACCCGACGAGAAACTACATTCTATTTTATCACCATGGACATTCATGAAATGGGGAATGGACTTCGTCATCCCTTTGCCAATGGCACCACATAAGGCCAGTTTCATTCTATTTATGACTGATTATTTTAAAAAAGGGTAGAACCAAAGGCTTTCGAGAAAATAATAGAGAAGGAAGTCGTCAATTTCATATGGGATCTCATCATATGCCAGTTTAGAATCAAATCCGAAATAACATGCGATAATTGGAGGCAGTTCATCGGGAGCAAGATAACATAGTTCCTTAAAGATAATAAAATCAAGAGAATCATGTCGACGCCTTACCATTCGTGTGCAAACTGCCAGGCCGAATCTATAAATAAAACCATTGTTCAAAAATTTAAAAAGAAAATGGAGAGCGCCAAAGGAAAATTGAGAGAAATGCTGCCCGAGGTACTATGGGCATACCAAACAACTTCAAAATCAAGCATAGAGGAAACACCTTTCGCTCTAGTGGACGTCGCCGAAGCATTGATACTAGTAGAGTTCGGGGAACCGAGCTCTAGATTCCAGAACATTAATGAGGGCTCGAACAATGGGTCCGTGATAATGGCCCTCGAGCTACTCGATAAAAGGCGGGAAGCCTTGCTGATTTGGATGGCTACCCAAAAGAAGAAAATTGAATGATACTAAAATAGAAAAATGAATATCCAATATTTTGGGATTGGCGACTTGGTCCTAAGGAAGGTTACTCTCAACAGCCGAAACCCAATGAAGGGAAGCTGGGCCAGAATTGGGAAGGGCAATACCGTGTCTGAGATAGTTGGCAAGGGATCCTATAAGCTTGGCACCAAGGAAGGTGAACAACTTCCGTAAAACTGGAATTTATCGATACTTAAGCGGTATTACTGCTAGGGCATCCAATCAGAAAATCTTGCAAAGATCCTCGGGTAGACATTTCACTCTTTTCCTTCGACCGAGTTTTTTTTCCCAAAACGGGTTTTTACCGACAATGTTTTTAATGAGGCAACATCCACACACTTCCTGAAAAGGATTCAACAAGCCTACGGGACGTTCTTCATGATGAATCCCATACCAAGAAATGACAAATGATGTTCTGGTAGGAAATTGTGCACTGGGCCACACGGTTGAATGAACCGTGCCCATGCGGGACGAGCTCACATGCAACGAAATAACATGTATTTATGCAAACCAATTAAAGAGTATCCTTCGACATCGAGTATATCCTGATATACTCGGAGACTTAGCGTCAACAATTAACACCCCACGACCTCAGGGTCGGAACTCTATGCTCAAAAGGCCCTAATGCTGTAATATTTTGCACAGGGTAACACCCTTCGAGCCTAAGCAAACTCGATGACTCGGAGTCTGTCATCAATTGCCATACACTGGAAAATCCAAGGCCGTGAGACCCCAAGCAGGAAGACTCGGTCTAGCCAAGGATTATTCATAGAAACATAAATTGTAGGACCTTAATAGGCATGAAAAATTTGTAAGACCTTACTATAGGCATAAAACTCAGTCTCGATGTTTAGGCTATATGTTGCATTTATAAGACTCTCGAAAGGGCATACCTTCGGTGTATATGCCTAAACTATCACTCAGGATAAAAAATGGCTCTAACAAAACACATATGACTACGATCAAAGAGGTTGTACCGACTAAATTAACACGACTTGGGGATGCCCGACCGTGGCTAACAAAATTACCTGCCACTACATCAAGACTACTTCGAAAAGAACTGGTTAAAATAGACTACCCTTAACAGGAAAATGAGCTTCGACCGTGTCAGCTCCAAATCACAAGGCTTCAAGTTACTCAGCCTATGATCTAAAACCTTCTGAGGTACTCAAAAATCACCACTAACAACTTGAAGTCGAGGTTCTTCCTGAACCGACAGTGGGTCATGCAAAATCATTTAAAAAAACCTTAACGAGAGGAAAATAAAGCCATTTGCCTAAGAGCAAAAGCATAAGAGCCATACTCTCCAGCAAAATGATCATCACGGCCACACACTAAAAGGTTGCAACAACCAAAAGCGTAAAAGCCATTGTCGCCCGCTAAAACTTTAAAACTTGAGGATCAAAATGAGCTTGAGTCGTAACCCGATTCGGAGACCGGATCCAAAATAGTTAACTATACATGCCTAAGGGCACAACATAAGAGCCATCTTTCCTAGCTCCACGAGCCTCGGGGACACATACTTGAGAGGTCAATTCGGCCCAAGACAGAAGCGCCATCGTCATCCACCCATGCAGGCTCAGAAAACTTGAGGGTCGATTAAGCTTGAGTCGCAACCCGACTAGGAGACTAAACCCAAAATGGTTAGAATATAAATGACCAAGGGAAATGTAATAGAGCCATTGTCGTTCGCCCTTGCAGGCACAAATGATCGTAGGTCTGGTAAGATCGAGTCAGAACATAAGGGCTCTAACACCAGCTTGCATTATGAACTCCACTTAACCGAGCATGAAAGAGCCTCCGGCCTACCTGATGAGCTTCGGATCCGTACTATGAATCTATGATTTCTCGCTAATTCTTAGTTCAGGGAAAAATAGGGAATAAGGGAAACAAAGCTGCATGATTCACTTTATACATATGCCATAATGAAAGTACTATATACACATAGGAAAAATAACAAAGATCCAAATCTATTGCCAATCCGGCATCCTCGAGGTTTCCTTAAGGGTCATACCAGGGCAATTATAAGTCCCCGGATAGGCCCTTCTCTATGGCATCATCTCTCTTGGGGATCCACCCATATTCTTAGCACCACTCGAGCTACCTTCTAATGTGCCCCCAATGGTCTGCTTCCGGGAATTTGGCTAGGCACGATCCGAAGCACAAGATAAAATTGGACTAGCTCCCTCAAACTTCCTCTTAACGTATGAATCTGCGATAATTGCTCCCCCATACGCGAAGATACAAATGCCTCGACCTCGTCTTTGATCGAAAAAATGCAGCCACCAGTTCATAATGGAGGCCCTTGTACTTTTCAATATCCTCCTTTTCATCCTAGAGCTGACGCTCAATCAAGGTTACCTTCCCCTGGAGGCTGTCATTCTCGGAGGCCATCTCGCTTGCATGCTGACTAAGCTTGACAATTTCAGCATCTCTAACTTAAAGCTCCCCTCTCAGCAGAGCATTTTCCTTCTCAAACTGCATAAATTAGGTCTGAGAATTTAAAAGTGGTGGGACCTCACAAAGGGCTCAAATAATAGTAAAGACGGGGGATGAGCAACATGCTCGGTAATATAGGCTTTCTTGCGCCCGCGGCCGGTCACCTAATCCATATACTTGGTGAAATCTTGGTTATAAAGCACTTTAGCCTCAAATAACATAAAGAAACAAGTTAGAAAAATAAAGTCCGAAACAGCACAGAGCGGCGGACAAGGTTATCAAAAATTACCTGCATTCAAAGTTTACCCATCTCGCCAAAAATGAATGAAGCATCAATCTCGAGACCACCCTCAAGAATGATCGGCGATCTCTCAAGTGCATCTCTGCCTTTGACTAGTGCTCCTACTTTAGAAGGCTCTTCATGAGGGATGTCTAGCACTTTGTGAGGTGGAAGAATCTCACCCTGAAGAGTGTCAACACCAATCAACGGGTTAACAGGATCAGCCAAAATCTTTGTCCTTTGTTCACTTTAGGTCCCAAATCTTGGCCCCTCTAAACTATCGACCAAAGGCGTCCCAACTTGAGGAGAATCCGGCCACTTGCCAACTTCGGGGTAGCTCTCGATACTCCATCTATTACCTCATTACCACAATGTTGAGCCATAGTGGCATCAAATCCCTATCCGGGAGCATCCATCCCCACGACCCGAGGGTTGACCGAGTCTATATGCTCTTCGAGATTATTAACAAGTTAATTTCTTCCTCACCTTTAGCTTTTGGGTTTCCAATAGCGTTTCCAATTGCCTAATAGGTTAGAACTGCTGGGTCAAACCTAGAATCTTCCACCTTAACCCTCTTGAGCTTTGGAGGCCCAACTTGTAGGCTCCATTGCCTTTTCTTCTCCTCACCGAGCACCAGAGTGTCCCCTCTAACGGATGATGCATCCTCCATCAAAAGGATTTCTCCCAGACCTACATAAATGAAATGGATGAAGAACGCTACTAAATACAATATATGTAAAATATGCGAATATAGCAAGACTCGTGGCTCACCATGGTCTTTGGCTTCCCAGCGAGCTCGGGACAATTCTTTCCACACTCGTTCGATAAAAAGGGTAGAGTACAAGCGGCCAACCTAAACCCGGAGATCCGGCACCATGCCAAGGTAGATGATTTTAGCTGAAAAAGCAAGAAAATCAGAGTTAGGTGTGTGGGGAGGTATCTCCAAAAAGGAGTAAATATAACATGGTTACTTACGCCCAGTGTTTTACTTCTCAGGGAACGACATCTTTTCCACTGGACTTACGTCAGACGTCCTTACTTGAAAAAATTGGTTTAGCCATCCCTCGTCCCCGAGCTCTTTAGTGCAGGCAAAAATTGATCTGGAGGTTCACCAAAAAAGCTTGATTAAGCCCTCATAAAGACGACGAGGACTGTACATTCGAATCAAATGGTTGAGGGTGAAGGGCATCTCCTCTATCATGTTTGAGTAATGCCCAATCATATAAACCACACGCCAGAATAAAGGATGAATTTGGCCAAGAGTTACTTGATAACTCTGCTAGAAGTCGAGAACTACATGGTCGATCGGAGGGAGGATGGCCCCACTGGACCCAAGGAAATGTGTAGGTATATAAACTTAGAAACACGACTTTATGGGATGTAATATCTTTCTCCTGAGTAGGAATCTCCATGAACACGATATCCCCCACCGACAGTCAGCCCTCACTCTGTCAATGTCCATTATCGAGCTGTTATACCGAGTTATAGGCTCGTGGTGTCCTGGCTTCTAGGAAGGTCTCTTGACCTTAAAATCATAGGTTATCACAAAGGATCTTGGGCTGCATTCCTTAGCACAAGGGGTGACGGTCACTTCCCCTTGAAATAAAAACAAATAGGTTGATCCCACAACATCCTAAGAAGAAGAAATGGAAATTTTTGCTATCCTTGGGAGATTCTGAATATAGAAAATGAGTTGCATCTAGGAAAGAGAGCAAGAACGGGGGAAGAACAAACCTTATTAGGGGTTTTTGGCATGAGATGGCGTCTTGAAAGAAATAGGGTAGTGTGTACATTGAAGGAAGCCAACTGATGTAGTGAATGCAGAAACCTATTGGAATAGCGCGCATGCTGCATCTTGGCACCTCGTAGTCATTGTCGATTGTAAGAACATCAAAAGAGGTGGAAGTTTAGGATCATTTCTTATCGTTCCTAACCACTTTCACTCTAAGAAACGCAAAGACTATCTGTGTGTGGCAAATTTGGGAGCCTGATTTCTCAATCATAAAGTCGTTTTGCGGTCATACTCCTCGAGGCTCGAAGCCAAATTCGAGACTCACCCTCTGGGGTCATCAGGTACCAGCCCGGAGGGCTTGCGTTCTATGACTATATCATGCCATAACAAGTGAGAGAGGAATTCCCAAGGGACATGGCTTAATCTAGCATAGGTGGCCTATCCGGGACTTGTCTCAAGACATCACGTCTAGCCGTTCCATCTCAATGTCTTTACAATTAATACATTTTGTATTGTAATGAGATTCACTCCTATATGAAGGGGATCCCCATCATTCTTTTAACCCCCAACTACGGTTGAATCCAGCTATTCCAGATTAAAGTAATAATTTCTCTCTCTCTCTCTCTCTCTTTTCCCTCTAACTCATCTGCTTGAGGTTACTCTTTACATCTATTGTTTTCATACTTGCTCTTCATATATTTCCATATATTGGACATAAAGGGACTTCTTTAATCATATCTTAACGGTTATCCCCTCCCCAGTTACTCCCTTCAAGATCGAGCTGGATATCGACCTCGAGGCCTTCCATCGACCAATGTGAAACCCAGGCAACGAGTTTTTCAGTTTGATCACTGGCCCATTTTAGCTCGCATTTCTCTATTAAACTTCATACGCCTAGCATCAACTGCTCTAACAACTAGCATAAAAATAGATCATATATTTTTAGAGTCTCATTTACAAATTTAATTGTCGTTACCATTTTCACAGTAAACACTCACGCAATTTTTAATTTACTAGTCATTTCAGCCGTTACTAAGAGGGAAATTCAATCTAGGGAGAGAAATGCTTTTTAGTGCGACCCTAACTGAGACCCTGGTTGATGTTTCATTCTTCAACACCACACAAAAGTGGGTGATTTGTGTGGTGACAAATATTTTTCTTAAGTTTTTTATGGAAGGACCTGATTCTTCTACGTAATCCTAAACCTACTATTGAAGATATAGTAAATCTATAAAAAACAAAAACAAGTATTTTACATGAAAAATACCTGGCTTAAAAGGTGAAAAAATCATGACCTACCTTCCAGTAGGATTTTACCAAACTCTCCACTAAACTCATTGAGCCAAAAATGCACTTATAAAAGACTCTTTCGTAAAGCTAGGACTAATTCTAATCTCGTTGTAGCATACAACATCAATTGTTGCGCCAACTTTAAGCTAACTCTAACTTGAAAACTCTAAGTACCTGATACAATTGCTTCTAGATAAAGCTGAAAGGTACAATATAAAAATGCCTATGACGATTGAAGTAGAATAAAACATTGACACTTGGAACTGGTTCTTTTATCTTATTCAAGTAGCTACATGTTTGCACGCTTGAACCATACACGAACTGATTGCCTTTCTATTTTGCTCTCAATTCACATTTAGCTTCTCCTTTTGTGTTGCCTGTAAAATAGAACAACACTCATATTTATAGAGTTAGCACATAGAGTTCGGCTAGAATTCTGATGCTACTCTCCCTTGGTGGAAGAGTTCTAGTTGATTTCAACCTCTCACTCCATTTTTCTCTTATTCCATGTTTTTTTAGTAAGGAGTCCTTCTCATTATGCAATATGCAACCTTCTCGATCATGATCGTGAGATATTACTTCTTTCAAGTTAAGTTCATCTAATTCACGTGCATCTCACATGTTTAAGTCTATTGATATATGTGCTTCACTATGATAGACCTAGTTCAAATCTGATTTCCTTAATCAGTCTTCAAAACTAACCTTTACTTGGGCCAACAAATCCCCCATGTGTTGATGATGACAAACTCTGTGCTTTTTAGACATTCTTGCCCGAGCTCAGCTTAACATCAATACAAAGCTACAAAAGTTTTACTTATTACTTATCACCGAGGACCAGGTTCATTATGTTATAAACTTCACTATTCAAAATATAAAGCATAATATCTTTTCCCCCTTTTGGCATCATCAAAAAGCTGCATAAACACAATATGATTCCTAGATTTTAAACATTACTCATCGCCAATGGGAAAACTGCAAATGCATTCATGGATTAATCATCAGTAATAAATCCACACATATTCAAACTATACGGAAAGATAAACAATAAAAAAGAGCAAAAGCAACAAACTTCATTGATAGAGAATATGATTCTGCCACAATCCACAAAAATAAACAAAAATAGTTAAAACATAAGCAAACTAGAAAATCCCTAATCTGGGTCATTAAAGGTCTAAACAAGGTTTAGGAAATGAAGGCTAAGGAAATTAAGGCTTGGAAGAACTAGAGGGTTGGGTTTTGGCTTAGAGAAGGTGAAACATGTCTTGAAGAATGCCATCATTCTTCTCATTTTCCTATGTGAGCTATGTTCTAAGAGCATCTCTCTCAGATTCAGAATATTCCAAATAAGTCTTCAGCCTAGCTATCTTAGCATTATTTTCCCCACTCTCCTACAATAGAGATCTTACCTTGATATTGATAGGTTTTTTTAGATGAACTAGGTTCATTAGGAATGGCATTGACCACATAATCACAAGCAATGACTGTATTGACTACAAAATGGTCTTTCCTTGTGGCATCTCCCACTTCTTCAATAGCCCCTTAAAACGAGCAAGAAAAGTAGTGAGTTAAAACCATAAGTAGTAGCATGGTCCTTGGAGGTATTGATAACCACATCAAGTATCTTGATCATTAATACTAGCTAGTTGATCTGGAACCCACTTTCAAGACACTCCATCAAAACCAAATCCATTTATTTAGCAATGTATCTTCGTTCTGACCTAGGCAGCAAACATTTGTTGGAGAATTCAAACAGGACTTTGTGGCATAGATTCATTTCACTCTTCTACATAACCTTGGCCACTTTCACTTCTTTGATATCACAAAACTTCCTAATAATGGCAAGGGCAATAGGAAGGGAGTCTAGACTCAACCACTTTTGCGTTGTGTAGTCATCATACCCTATAGAAGGAATGCAAAGGATTTTATCCAGCCTTTTTGCAAAGACACTTTAACCACTTTCACTTGGCAGGTAACTGTGCCTTCCTTAACCTATGAATTGGCCATGAACTCAATAATCTTATTTCTCTCCAGTCTGCCATCCAACTGAAGGACCATGTCCTTCCATCCTTGAACATCCAGAGTATCGACCGGTCGAACAATTCCTAGTTCCTCCAAATCCTTCAAAAGTCTACCCTTCAAGATGATTTGTTTGCCAAATATGGCCAGCTTATCTTGTTCATTATCAGGTTCACCCTCTTCTTAAACACTCCAGTCTTCATCCTCAGTATTTTTAACTTGCTTGGCTTTCACAACAGACCTTATCATTTTAGCCAAAGAAGAAGGTTTAATAGTCTTGGAAACAGATGGGGGTTTCTTTGAAGAAGTCTTGGTCTTCATGGCCTTAGGGGTCTTCACCTCCAAAGTTACATGTTCACCCTGATAGACCGGGTCTATCTCATCCACATCAACAGCCTTAACAGGATCTGCCAGCCTTAACAGGATCTGCCACCTTAACTTTCCCTTTGTCTATTTTTTTCTTCTTACTTTCTTCCATTGCTTTTTGAAACTCATCCTCACTCTACTTCAACTTACTTCTGTGGTACTTCCTTTTGGTATAGGAATATCAGTATTTGTCAGAGAAACATGCTTCTTTTTCTTGGAGGTTCTTGTAGTGCTAGGAACTTTTGGTGTTGGAGTTTTTCTTTTCTTGGGGTTATAGTTTGCACCCACCTTTTTCAGAAGATCTGCTAGAGTTTCGTCAATAGATGATCCAAGTTCATCTGTACGTATATTGAGATTAACTAGCCCTTCATCAGCCTCCCCTGAACCACTTCCCTAATATTTTTTGCTACTTTCTACCACCTTTTCCGGCTCAGTTCCACAGATAAATAGTTTAATCGTTTTAAAGGTCGGTGACGAATCAACCACTTATTTTCGTTTCCCCTGACATCACTAATCACGCCATCACTCTCTTTCTCTTTTTATCTTGTATTTTTACCTCCCCTCCTTCTTGACTCAGGTTTTTCCACATCCACAACATACCCAACAAAAACAAAATGATTCTCCAAATTTTTGGCTAGATCAGAGATTACCCAATGTCCAAGTAAAAGAGTAATAATCAACAAGCACCATAACATTTCTCTTACCACCTTTTCTCGGAGTTCTCATTCGTACACAAAGATCCATATGGATCAGTTCCATCATTCTGGTGGTACCTACCATTTTCTTACTTTTGAAAGAGGATCTTACCTGCTTCCCCATTGCACAAGCCTCAAAAAACTTTGTCTTCCTTTAACTTGATATTAGGCATCCCTATCACCAGGTCCTTGAACAAAGGTATTGTTCTTTTGATTGGAGTATCGGCTCGGTTGTGATACGAATTGAAAATGTATATGAGATGATAAATTCTTTGGAGCATTAGCTCAAGTGATAAAGTACGATATGAAGTAAGAAATGAAAGAAAGCTAATGAGTTATCGGTTATTCCCTTGCTGGGATATTTTGCTGTTTGGTTAGCTTTCTTCCTTGCCGGGATATTGAAATTGTTGTTATTGTTCCCTTGTCGGGATTTTTATTTTTGCTTTTCTACTCCCTCACCCCATTATTTGTTATTATTTTTTTGGTGAGGAAGAGTGATAAAGCACGAAGGGTGATATCATGCACGATTGTGATATGAATACTAATGCACGATGGAATATTTCTTGCCATAATATGATTACTAATGCACGAAGGAACATTCCATGCCATGATATGAATACTAATGCACGAAGGAACATTCTATGCCATGATATGATTACTAATGCACGAAGGAACATTTCGTGCAATCATATGAATACTAATGCACGAAGGATCATTCCGTTCTATGATGTGAGTGTTTAGGCACGAAGGATCATTTTGTGTCATCTTTTTGTGAGGTAAAGCACGAAGGGTGGTGCCGTGGATCAGTCATTTTCTTAATCTCGTTGATATTGTAGTTGTACAGTTTCATTCCTTATTTATTGATTCTATATCTGGAATGTTATAGCCCCTATAACATGTTTCCCCCTTCTTTGACTGGTTAATTTCTATGTTTATACATACATACATATATATATATATATATATATATATATATATATATATATATATATATATATATATATATATATATATATATATATATATATATATATATATATATATATATATATATATATATATATATATATATACGCACATGTTTGATTGGTAGTTCGGTCCTAGCCTCGTCACTACTTTGCCGGGGTTAGGCCAGGCACTTACCAACACATAGGGTCGATTATGCTGATGCTACACTTCTGTGCTCTTTTGCACAGATCGCAGTGTTCGAGCATCAATTGGACAACAATAGTAGATTGGGAGTAGACCTTAAGTCCAAAGATACCGAGGTAGCCCTGCGGACGTCCGCAGGTTCGGGGTCCCCTCTATTTTTATTTCAGTTTGTTATACTTTGCACCGAAACAAATAGACTATGACTTCTTTCAGTCTATTGTATTTAGTAATCTTAGAAGTTCGTTAGAATTGTGACACCAATCTTAGGTAGAGTTTGTTATTGGAATTTCCGCATTTCTTTCAGTTATTCACATTTGAGACTTTCGCTTTTTTTATTAAATGCTTTGTTTTATAAAATTATTGATGTTTGCCAAAAGGGGTAATTAATAATTTGCTCGCCTTGCTCCTGATAGTAGGCGCCATCACGACTCTCGAAGGTGGGAAATCAGGGTCGCGACACACACCAACACATGGAGCACTCACACCGTTCTCTTCGTGGTTTTCCAGATTGTTGTTTTTAACTGTATTTACTTATCTAGGCATTTCGACATGAAATTGAAAATCTTGGACAAGAGAAGGAGTTAAATATAACTAGCATTGTGTAATGAAACCAGCAAAAAAAGAACTACTCCCTCGGTTCTAATTTATGTGAACATGTTTGACTCGGCACAAAATTTAATAAAATATGAAGACTTTTGAAATTTGTGGTCCTAAATAAGTCAAAAAGGGCCCAGAGTATTTGTGTGGTTATAAAAGCTTCTCATTTAGGGTACTAAATTGTTATCAAATTTAGAAAGATGTCATTTTTTTTGTAACATACCAAAAAAAAATAAGTTCATATAAACTGGAACAGATGGAGTATTAATTTTTAGCCCCATAATGGGCGCCAAACTATTTACCGTGAAAATTGTAATAACAACTAAATTTTTTATTGGACTCTAAAAATACATGATCTATTTTTATGCTAGTTGTTAAGTAGTTGATGCTATGTATTTGAGACTTAGAAACGAAACTAGAGTTAAGGATAAGGTGATAATCAAACCGATAGGTTAACAATTGGGGCCTCGAGCTTGTCAATTTGGGGGACTCGAGGTCGATTCCCGAGCTCGGCTATGAGCTATTGAAGGTGGTCGAGGTATGACTAAATGTTATAATTAAATCAGTGAGGGCTCTTTATGGACAATGATAAGGAATAAATGATGAACAGTAATGACGATAGTAAATGGAAGCAATAATATCAAGAGAATGTGTTAGAGAGCAGAGAGAATGTTCTTATATATTTCGTGTCGAGCAGCTGAAGCAACATGCCTTTACAAAATGATAAGGATCCCCTTTATATATGAGAGGAATCCCAACATAGTACAAAATACATTAATGACAAAGATGCGGAGATGGGACAACTAGATGACACCCTGAATTAGGTTTCGAGTAGTCCACTAAGCTCTGCCAGTCCTAGCCGTGTGCCTTGGGATCTCCCTATTTCTATCATACCCGTGGTCAACATTGTCCCAAGGTCGAGCATCGACGAACCTCGAGAGAGAAAATTCGATCGTAGCCTTGTAGCCTCGATCCTTCGAGATGATCTTCTGAGGTGCTTCGATGACAAAGAATTGAACCCTCCGATTTTACCGTGTACAAGCTCGCTTCTATCAAGGGCGGTTCCGTGCATCAGCCATTTTCTTAATCTCGTTGATATTGTAGTTGTACATTTTCATTCCTTATTTATTGATTCTATATCTGGAATGTTGTAGCCCCTATAACATGTTTCCCCGTTCTTAAACTGGTTAATTTCTATGTTTATACACACGTATATATATATATATATATATATATATATATATATATATATATATATATATATATATATATATCGCACATATTTGATTGGTAGTTCGGTCCTAGCCTCGTTACTACTTCACCGGGGTTAGGCCAGGCACTTACCAACACATAGGGTCGGTTATGCTGATGCTACACTTCTGTGCTCTTTTGCACAGATCACAATGTTCGAGCAGCTATTGGACAACAATAGTAGATTGGGAATAGACCTTAAGTCCAAAGACACGGAGGTAGCCCTGCTGACGTCCGCAGGTTCAGGGTCTCCTCTATTTTTATTTTAGTTTGTTATACTTTGCACCGAAACAAACAGACTATGACTTCTATCAGTCTATTGTATTTAGTAATCTTAGAAGTTCGTTAGAATTGTGACACCAATTTTGGGTAGAGTTTGTTATTGGATTTTTCGCATTTCTTTCAGTTATTCACATTTGAGACTTCCGCTTTTATTATTAAATGCTTTGTTTTATAAAATTATTGACGTTTGCTAAAAGGGGTAATTAATAATTGGCTTGCCTTGCTCCTAATAGTATGCATCATCACAACTCTCGAAGGTGGAAAATTCGGGTTGTGACACACACCAACACATGGAGCAGTCACACCGTTCTCTTCGTGGTTTTCCAGATTGTCATTTTTAACTGTATTTACTTATCTAGCCATTTCGACATGAAACTGAAAATCTTGGACAAGAAAAGGAGTGAAATATAACTAGCATCGTGTAATGAAACCAGCAAAAAAAAGCACTACTCCCTCGGTTCTAATTTATGTGAACTTGTTTGACTGGACACAAAATTTAATAAAATATGAAGACTTTTGGAATTTATGGTCCTAAATAAGTCAAAAAGGGACCTATAACTTTTGGAATTGGACCCTCCGATTTTACCGTATACAAGCTCGCTTCTATCAAGGGCGATCCAATAGCTGAGCATTAATTCCAGTTTATTCAAGTCTTATCCAGCTCAAGTGACCCACCACCAGTCCTGGAGCTTATTTCAGTTTCTATCTTTCTATTCAGTATAATTATGTATCCGGGCTATGCCCAGACAGATGTACTACTAGTACTTTAAAATTTGCTCCATGACATAGGCTCTTTTGCATTTTATGGGATGTTACTGGTCTATTTCTGCATTTATTTGCATGAGACATCTTTATTATTACCTTCATCTTGTTCATTTCATACTATCCGTATGTTAAGCATATAGTTTCACCTAACAGGGGTAATGGCTTGTTGGATTCCCTATTGGAGTCTAGATACTAGGAGACTGTTTGGAAAGCCACCATGTAATTAGAATTGGTGTAATTACCAGGGTAGTAATTACACAGCATAGCAATTACTCAGTTGTGTAATTATGACGACTTGTTTGTTTGTCACAGTGTAATTACAGTGTAATTACAAGTTTTCTATTTGGTTGTACAAGTGTAATTACACAGTTAGATTAAATTTTAAATTAAGTAATTATCCAAACTTAAAAGTTAATATACTAAATATATGCCTATAAATTTTTTATAAGTATAAATAATATTATATTTGATATTTAAGATGTATATTTTTCATGAATATACATTAATAAGTAATCATATATAAACTAATATTATAAAAATTTATCTATATATTTTAAATTAATAATATTTAGTTTAGATACGTACAAAAATTTAAAATATACGTTATTTTGTAAGCATTATGGAATTCATATTTGATAAAATAAATTAATATTTATAAATATAATGTCATAACATTTCTAAGCTTACCAAAACTGATCAATCAATTTTAACTAAAACATGAACATGCGAGTGAACCAATACTACTAAAACAAGTAAATTAGAACCATGAATGTAACACAATTATAAAATTTAAAAAAAATTATTTAGCATATGTCAAATTCCAACATAATAATAGTAAGTTCCACTATAATTTTAGATTATGAAACATAATAAGTTTATAACCACATTCAACAATGAAATTCCACTTTAATTACATCACTCATTATATGATAAGTTTGTAAATGACTCATTATTTATAATACTAGGAGGTGAAATTTCAAAAAATAGAATAATAAAATAATAAAAATAAAATATAAGCGATTACATGAAATAACAAGAAATAAAGGGAAAAAAATAATGTACAAAGAAAAATATATTTCACAATTTTAAAAGAAATTAAAAAGTAAACTTAATAATTAAAAATTAAAATAATAGAAATAAAAAGTTATAAAGAAAATAAATTTAAATAAAATAAAAAGGAACGAAAATGAAAAATAACCTTGTAATTACACAGTGTAATTACCACCAATTCTCACCTCCCCCTTGAGAATTTGAGAGTGTAATTACACCCCTCAAATTACACCCAATTCCATGCTGATCAAGTAATTACTTGGCCAAACAAACATGTCAAACTGTATAATTACATCCAATTACATCCAAACCCAATTCCTAGGTGGCTTTCCAAACATGCTCTAGATTTTGATCGTGACATGCTCGGTCAATTCCATTGGTTTTTAAAGAGCCATTGACACAGCTAAGTCTCGATAAAAATCCGGAGGAAATATTATTTCATAAGCATCAAAAGTTAAAGGGTTAAACTGAACTTTACTCTAATCAAAGATGAAGAGCCAATCAACATAGTGCAAAATTCATTCAATGAATACATAGTGGTCCTTTATTTTAAACACAAACATACTCATACAATGATGGAATAAGACGAAAAATAGCAAACAACAGTACTAATGAGTTTAGCTAGCGTTCAACTAGCTAGACATTTCAATTGTAAAAGCATTGAAGCGAATATTATTGCAATTACACTCAATAAATCCATCAAAACAACAAGTTTGATAGAGTTCAGTGCAGGCTGATGTCGATAAACTAGACAAATTTGTTGTAGAACTCGTCGACAGTTGTGTATTTCACTTTTGGATATAGCTCAGTGGCTTCAACACCTGTAGGAGGTTTAACCTCAAAGTTTGCAGAATCTCCATTAACAAAAACTGAATGGCATATGGCCAAATTAGTCCTTAATGGCAGAGGTCCCTCTGTGAAAGATGGATATTATCAGCACAATTATTAGAGAGATATAGAATGTAGAAAAGCCTTAGGTTTGTACCATATTTAAAAGAATATATATATATATATATATATATATATATAT